>MCGO01000005.1:600000-896209 GCA_002104985.1 Rhizoclosmatium globosum | reverse complement strand
ATAAGGTCCAACAGTTTGATCGGCTTGCAAGATCTACACTTTTGATTGTTGAAAGAACAAAGGACTTGATTCAGTACATTGACATTCGATCGCAAGCACTTTTGAGTTTGGCTGACGTTGCTTATGCCTTGCAGTCCGCCATTCTAGACTAAAGCCATACTGGATGGAATTAGCAAATTACATCCAAAAAGAGTTTCTTTGTTTGGTTTCAAAGCCAAGAGGTTATTACACACCCAACTTTGACTTGTTCACTCTCCATTACTTTACTCAACAAGTCCATGCTTTCGGGAGTGTACCATATCAAGCCTTTCCCCTGCTTCAGATTTTGGCTAATCCACAGTCTCTGAATGATGAATTCAGAGATCCATTGCCAAAGAGTTTGGTTCCCAAGTTTGTTGACAAGGCCGCTCTTGTCAAGTATTCCAAGAAAAAGAAAAGCAAAGGAAAGAATAATCCTGAATCTGTGTTGCATCAGTCATTTGCCCCTGATAGGGTGGCACATATTATGGATATTGTCAGAACAATACAATCTCAGCCAAGGGTCACAGACATTCTTGTAACACCAAATGCTCGGACTGTTGATGAACTAGTTACTCAAATGATAGACATGCTTTTTGATGGTCTTATAGAAGATTTGCCTGAAAATATGATTCGGTTTCCTGAAAATATGCAGCAAGTAAAGAGTCGGAAGATGCTGACTGTTGATGCTCTGAGACTGATTATTGACAACAAAAATGCTTACCCCTATCACCTGGTAAAGGGAATATTTGGAAATCGGGTAAAATGTTATGACGACAAGTTGGCAAGATTTATCAATTTTGATGAACAAGAAGTGGCTTCCTTTTTTCAGTCCCCACCAAATAGATCAACAAGACTGGGACGTTATTCAAAGTACTTCGGATTACTCCTGGAACAACTACGTTCTTTTCAATCTATCATTATTTATGGTAGCAGAAATGAGGCCAATTCAGCCAAGGAGACATTGAAGAATAAGCTTGTTGCTGAAGCAAGGAAAAGATTTGAGGTGTTGCCATGTGGTGACCTTGATCCCAATCATGCAGTTTGGGCATGTTCTAATCTTAATTTGCCTGGTGAAAGAAGAATGCAATTCCTGCGAATGTATCATATTGATGGAAGAGGAATACCATATAATGCCAAAACTAATGGTTTAATTTATCTTCCGTCCGCAAAACAGAATGTAGTTGTATAGTTTATTTGTGTTGCTTTAATTTGTATCGGTGTTTTAGTTTCAGAAATAGAATACACTTTTGATAACCTTTCCTCATGTTGCAGAAAAATTCAAAACAATATTGCAGAACTTTTTTGCAGACTGCAATCAGAATCAGAGGACAGTAACCTGGAGGACGCTGTTGGAGGACGGTAACACAGGACGCTGTTGGAGGACGCTGTAGGAGGACGGTAACACAGGACGCTGTTGGAGGACGGTAACCTGGAGGACGCTGTTGGAGGACGCTGTTGGAGGACGCTGTTGGAGGACGGTAACCTGGAGGACGCTGTTGGAGGACGCTGTTGGAGGACGGTAACCTGGAGGACGCTGTTGGAGGACGCTGTAGGAGGACGGTAACACAGGACGCTGTTGGAGGACGGTAACCTGGAGGACGCTGTTGGAGGACGCTGTTGGAGGACGCTGTTGGAGGACGCTGTTGGAGGACGGTAACCTGGAGGACGCTGTTGGAGGACGCTGTAGGAGGACGGTAACACAGGACGCTGTTGGAGGACGGTAACCTGGAGGACGCTGTTGGAGGACGGTAACACAGGACGCTGTTGGAGGACGCTGTAGGAGGACGGTAACACAGGACGCTGTTGGAGGACGGTAACCTGGAGGACGCTGTTGGAGGACGCTGTTGGAGGACGGTAACCTGGAGGACGCTGTTGGAGGACGCTGTTGGAGGACGGTAACCTGGAGGACGCTGTTGGAGGACGCTGTAGGAGGACGGTAACACAGGACGCTGTTGGAGGACGGTAACCTGGAGGACGCTGTTGGAGGACGCTGTTGGAGGACGCTGTTGGAGGACGGTAACACAGGACGCTGTTGGAGGACGCTGTAGGAGGACGGTAACACAGGACGCTGTTGGAGGACGGTAACCTGGAGGACGCTGTTGGAGGACGGTAACACAGGAGGGAGGAAAGACTTTTTTAATCACCAAAATGATCATTGAAATTGATAGAGACACATTGATGGATGGCTATCAGGCTGCCCTGCGTTTCATTAAGCATCTGGAGGCCATTGTGAAGGAGCAATCAGAGCAGATTCATGACCTTCATGAGGAAATAGGCACAGTGAATCATGGCAACTCTGAGCTGGAGCAAAAATTGAAGCAAGTCACTGCCTCATTGGATCAACTCAGGCAAATGCAAGTTCTGCAGGGAACAATTGAAGATGCTTCTCAAAGTGGATCAAAGAGAAGGCACTCAAGTACAAAAGCCAAAATTGAGTATACAGTTCAACAGTGAAGTAATGTTGCTGAAAGTGGGCATATTCAATGGCATATTAAATAAACATACTGATATTCTCTGAATTTACTCTCTGAATTAACCACCATACATAGAGTGTGACTGAAATATCATCCTGTTAAAGTGTCACCTCCTGTGCCTATGTGCCATCAGATGTAGATTTCCATCTCTCAGAATAAACATTTTTGGCTTAGTTGGTATGTAACACTGCTTCCGCTCGCGAGGTGGTGGGATCAAACCCACTAGAGGGTAGCGGCCCCTGCACACAACGTTAGCGTCCTGTGGGTTACGGTCCTGCAAGGTCAGCGTCCTGTGGGTTACGGTCCTGCAAGGTCAGCGTCCTGTGGGTTACGGTCCTGCAGGATGAAGGTGACTCATCCTAATCACCCTAATCCAACAGTATAGAACGCTTTCTTTGGAAAAATAGTGCAGGGAACCCTGGCTATTACGAAGTGATGAAGAATGTGATGGAATCGTTTCTCTGGGACCTGGAATGTTTGGACTTACCGTCTCTGGCGTTCGGGTTCCATACATGTGACGATCAAGTTGTAGAAGCGTTTGATATGGTAGGACTTGAGTGGTCTGTGTTGGCTGAGGAAAACATTCGCTCTCTTTCGACTTACACCCAACCTGAGTTCTTGAAAATGGCGGAGGAATTCGATTTTAGGAAAAACACCAAATTCTTGACACGTTCTCTGGAGGTGCTCCAATTGAAGCAAAACATGGCTGGTGTTTTTGACAATTTGATTGCTGTACTTTGTGCATAGAGTTGAAAATAAATTATCGATTGCTCCATTTTTACGCATCCAATCATCCAAGACTGGTAAAGTTCGTCTTGACTTTCCTCGTTATCAAAAATCTTCTTTACAGCGTCCATTATCGTTAATATAGCCCAGTACTGTTCAAGCCCGCGATACTTCACACTTTTTAAGTACACATTCATTAGTCCATTGACAGTACTCTCCTTTTCGGCGTTATTCCATACTCTTCGAACATAAAAATCAAACGATGCCGAAACCCCGTTACTCTTACACAACGAGAGTTCTGCAGCAATGTAAAGAGCAAACGTTAGCGAGTCACCAGGAATTCTGGCAAATATCTCCGTGTACTTGTCGTACACAAACTCAATGTACTTCCCGGATTGCACAGTTATGGAATAGTTCACTATTCTCAACACACCCGCACCAAAGGACCCATAGTCATGTAAGTATTTCGGTACCACCCGTGTCCATTCATCTCTGGACCAATTCGAGAAGTACATGAACCAGTCGACATGAACTTGAAACTATTTTCGGAATGGTTTCGGACTTATTTCTCGAGACTGGGGTAAACGAGGGTACTTTTTGCTCTCCAGGGCAAACTGGGTCTCCCATTAAAAACCCTACCATGATCAAGGTAATGCAAAAAACAGAGAAAAGTTATTTGAGTGAAAGGGTGCCAAAAACAAGTTTCCGGTTCTTTGTGGACTTGGACTTTTCGTTTGACCCAAACCACAACCCACCATAACACCACCGTCAAGGCGCTTGAAGGGGTGACACGACGGATGAACTAGTACCGCCCGCCATGACACACTCCTGACTTGAATTGCCAGTGCTTTGTGCCGGAAATAGCTCATGCAATGGGAACCACAGCCTGATAATGACAATCCCCAGTCCTGCACGATTCAACTCACTACCGTCGTCGATCTCATTCAAAAATCTCTGCGTACAACTGCCTTGACTCCAACTAAGACTCTGACTTTCTCCAATAATGACTTGGATTCAGTACTGGAATACGAAGCTGAATAAAAAAGTTGTATAGTCTAGGTTTATTCAGTGCGATTTCTTTGTTTCCAACCATTCCTTGAACACCAATTCAGTAAACACAGATGGATGTTCCTTCTGCTTGAAGTTATTCACACAATCAGGTCCATGGCTCTCACGACTCTCATAACAGTCCGAGCAAAGATCATAGTTGAGATGAGTTTGGCACTGTCAACAATTCGAGGCATGGTTAGTCAACATTCAAACCCTAAATTAACAAAACCTCACCTGATAACGAGCTTTAAATTGAATGGGTTCTTTGCACAAGTCACAGGAGAAACTCCCCCATGCTTGATCTTCTTGTGGCAATAAATCTACATTCAATTCGTCAAGGAGTAGCAATAAAGTGTCCCTATGCCGATATGCAGCAGAATAAAGTAAAGCACTCCATCCAGACTTACTCTTGGCATTGACTTCTGCACCATTAGAAAGCAACAGCTGGACAGTCTCAGTGTGTCCATTCTCAGCAGCAAGCATCAGTGGTGTAACTCCATGGATGTTTATGGCATTGACTTCTGCCTGGTTGGAAAGCAACAGCTGGACAATCTTAGTGTGTCCATCCCGAGCAGCATACATCAGTGGTGTCCACCCATCACTCCCCTTGGCATCAACCTCTGCGCGTTTAGAAAGCAACAGCTTGAAAATCTCAGTGTGTCCATTCTGAGCAGCAAACATCAGTGGTGTGGCTCCATTGTTGTCCTTGGCATTGACCTCAGCGAGGTTGGAAAGCAACAGCTGGACAGTCTCAGTGTGTCCATTCTGAGCAACAGCCATCAATGGTGTGACTCCATGGATGTTTATGGCATTGACCTCTGCCTGGTTGGAAAGCAATAGCTGAACAGTCTCAGTGTGTCCATTCAGAGCAGCAACCATCAGTGGTGTCCACCCAGCACTCCCCTTGGAATCAACCTCTGCGCGTTTAGAAAGCAACAGCTGGACAGTCTCAGTGTGTCCACTCCGAGCAGCATACATCAGTGGTGTCCACCCATCACTCCCCTTGGCATCAACCTCTGCGCGTTTAGAAAGCAACAGCTTGGCAGTCTCAGTGTGTCCATTGTGAGCAGCAACCATCAGTGGTGTGACTCCATCACTCCCCTTGGCATTGACTTCAGCCTGGTTGGAAAGCAACAGCTGGACAGTCTCAGTGTGTCCACCCTGAGCAGCATACATCAGTGGTGTCCACCCATCACTCGTCTTGGTATTGATTTCTGCGTGGTTGGAAAGCAATAGCTGGACAGTCTTAGTGTGTCCACCCCGAGCAGCGAACATCAGTGGTGTCCACCCATCACTCTTCTTGGCATTGACCTCTTCGCGATTGGAAAGCAACAGCTGGACAGTCTCAGTGTGTCCATTCCGGGCAACAATCATCAGTGGTGTCCACCCATCACTCCTCTTGGCATTGACTTCCGCGCGATTGGAAAATAACAGCTGAACAACCTCTGTGTGTCCATTCAGAGCAGCAAACATCAGTGGTGTGGCTCCATTGATGTCGTTGGCATTAACCTCTGCGTGGTTGGAAAGCAATAGCTGGACAGTCTCAGTGTGTCCATTCTGAGCAGCAGCCATCAATGGTGTGACTCCATGGATGTTTATGGCATTGACCTCTGCGTGGTTGGAAAGCAATAGCTGGACAGTCTCAGTGTGTCCATTCAGAGCAGCAAACCTCAGTGGTGTGGCTCTATTGATGTCGTTGGCATTGACCTCTGCGTGGTTGGAAAGCAACAGCTGGACAGTCTCAGAGTGTCCATTCTGAGCAGCAGCCATCAATGGTGTGGTTCCAATGTTGTCCTTGGCATTGACCTCTGCGAGGTTGGAAAGCAACAGCTGGACAGTCTCAGTGTGTCCATTCTGAGCAGCAGACATCAGTGGTGTGGCTCCGTTGTTGTCCTTGGCATTGACCTCTGCGAGGTTGGAAAGCAATAGCTGGACAGTCTCAGAGTGTCCATTCTGAGCAGCAGCCATCAATGGTGTGACTCCATTATTGTTTTTTGCATTAACCTCTGTGTGGTTGGAAAGCAACAGCTTGACAGTCTCTGTGCGTCTGTTCTCTGCAGCAAGTAAAAGTGCAGTTGACCCATCAGTGTTTTCAACATTAACAAGATTTGACACAGTCTGATTTCCTATTGCATTTAGGAAAGGTTTGATATCCTTGCAGTATTTAACCAAGTGGTGGAAGCCATTGTTCCCATCTTCCTTGTTGACCTCCAACATTTCTGTTTCAGAATATTCATACTCTTCTGGAACATTAATGAATTCATATTTGTTCTTGAATAGCATTTCTTGGAACAGAGTCTGCAAGTGGTTAACAACAAGAAACATTGAATGTTTGAAGTACTCACAAATGATTCTTGTACTTGAGCATCACTTTCCTTTTTAACCCAATCCAGCAAATATTGCCTTACAGCTCCTGAACTGTACTCCAGTGGGATGCGCCCCCAACCATTTTGTGCTTCAATGTTAGCACCTGCTTTCAGTAAGACGCGCACTGTTGCCAAAGAGTTTGAAATTACAGCTGCATGGAGAGGACTTCGCATTACTTCTCCGGCCTTTGGATTGTTTATTGGAGTGTACCCTGTACAATTGACGTTTGAAGATTCAGGAAATGACAGTAGGATCCCACAAACACGGGCAAGACCACGTTTTGCTGCTTCATACAAAAGTGGCGAAGCAAAGAAATGAAACGATTCCAGTTTGGCCACAGAGCAGTGATGATTCACCACAAGATCTTCAAACAGAGTCTCATTGCGCATAAGTAGTGCAGCAGCCAGACACCAATGACCATAATCAGCTTCAAGAAGTAAAGAAAAACTGGGTCCATTCAAGTGCGATGACCAATGCTGATAAAAGTACAATGAGACGTCATCCAACTGACCAACGACTTCCGTTCCTTGGTTGACCAATGAGTACACTGCTTGTGGACCTTGAGTGTCAAAGAGGGCCGTCAAGAATTCAACACATTTTTTAACCACTAGTTCACTCTGCATCAACCCTTCCTTCCCTTTAAAGAAAGAAGCAACGGTCTCATGCCTAAGTTCAATGCGACCTTCTTCACTTGATACCTCCTTCAGCAAAGGTGAAAAATGCTGTAACCACTTGTTTATAGTAGAGACAGTAATCCCAGCTTGCATGAGGTTGGCTAAACCAAAAGATGTCATTGGTCGTTCAAGTGTCAATAGAATACCCAACAACTGACGAGCCTTTGACAAGTCTCGCGTATCGCCCTGCAATCTTGACCAAATAATGTCAAAGAGTTCGTCACTTGTAAGGTTACTGGCAAACAATTGATCCAGCTTTATCTTGAATATCACATCACTTTCGGTAGTTTCGGGATCAGACTTGAGAACCTGAAATGCCAGATCCAGGACCAGAAAATTTCCTGCCGACTTTTGCACCAGATTATTCATGTACTTACTCCTCTCTTCTTCAGTATAGTCTTCAAGAAACTGATAATCACTTAGTTGGCTTCTTGCGAATTCAGTCATGTCCTTTTCATTTTTCTCCGCATTATTAATGAATTTCGTTGCCAACTTCAGGTTCAGCTTGGGCGAAGGTCTGCTTGATACAAAGAGACGAACGTTGGATGGACAGGGTCTTCTTTCAGAATTGACACTAATGCATCCCCTGAAGCTTCATCCAATGCATCAATTATCAACAGGACTTCCACGTTTTCCCTCCATCTCAAAGGCTTGGCAATCAAATCTCGAAACAAGTCTTCAACTGATGGCTGGCTTGTGTTGTCACGTTTGCTGAACCAATTTTTTGACTCCTCGACGATGACATTGGTGATTTCCGGTACAGACTCCTTGTAGTACTCAGCGACATCGTATGCAAGTGTCTTGACACATGTTGCAGGGTCTCTGTAGCTTGCATCGTTGTGATCGAATGCAAAGAAGAAGAAGGATTGGCCCTTCTTCCTGTATTCGGGATTCCCTTTAAAGTCCTGGAAGACTTTACAAGCCATTTTGGACTTTCCAAAACCTGCTTCTACGCCTTTCAAACGAAAGTCAACGAACAGAAGAACAAAGAAGAAAACACACTCACAAAGCCAATACTTTCGGCAATTGTCGTTTGTCTTTTCCTCCCACCAAACCTTCACGTCCGAGACAAACCAATCTCGGCCATATATAATATCTGATTTGATTCTCTGAGAAACAGGTGCTAGGTACTCTCTAAGTGTTTCCCTAATCACCAAAAAAAAAGTGAGTACCAGCATCAACTCTTCTGTGCGCCTTACATTTTCTCATTTGTTTTGTCTTCTGCTCTAGTAGAGAGCTCCTCTTTAATTAATTTTAAGTTCTCTTTCACTGAAGTTAAGTCTTCCCTTTGGTTCATTACCGCACCATGTGTTTCAACAGCCAAACCATGAGTTGCAGTGGACACAACAAATGTAGCGGTTCCTTCCGTTTTGCTAAGCTGGTACTCTTTGACCTTCAAGTCGGCAAGAATGGATTCAAACCGAGTTTTCCAGCCCCCAAACGCTTCAAATCCTTTCAATGCATTCATTTTAGCAATCCAACAGCACCACACAATTTCATTACATACCAGAACCAGAATTATCATACTCCGAACAGGTGTTCACAAGTTCGATGAGGCTAGAGACGTATCGTTCTGAGGCTATCTTGACTGAATAGACAGCCTCGTCGGTAAGACCAGACGTTGACGTCGTAACCAGAGATTGAATATGATTCATACCACTCTGAAATTCATCCACCAAGTCTTTGAACGCGGCTTCGGAATCAGCCTTGTTTTAGCCATCTAAAACGAAGGTCAGAAACGAAGAAAACATTTATTCCCTCCCTTTACCTTGTACACTGTGGTGACAGCCAACCAGACCAATTTCAGGACAAGGCTAGACTAATGACCACACGCGATGAGTACACAAAACTGGACGTATACAACTCACGTTGGCCACTTGATCGATTGTATCCATTATACCCGTGACAGCAGTCGCGATTGTCTCCCAGTTTCCGGACGCTGGATCAGGCTGTTTCAATTTCGTCCATAGTTCGTCCAATTTCGGCTTCATTGTGTTGTACTTGGTCTCGGCGTTGTTCCATTGCTCGAGCAAACTACTCACTTCCTCCAAACCGGGGTGGCGACGAGCAATCGAATCGAAGAGTGTACGAGACGCTTCTTTGAGTTCTTTGAGTTGGGTCGGACCCAACAGATCCCTCACTGTGAAGGTGAGTTAAAAGAAAAGTGGCAGTAAAAAGAGGGTTACATGTTTGCCCAAGTCCGCTATGACCTGTTGTCCCCACCAAGCCAATGCCCGCAGCCGGCAATGCCTCACGGTTTTCAAAGATTGATCCAACAGACGCTGGCTTCGCGCTCACAGACATAGGCTTTAACAGACTTTCTGGGACGGGGATGTCGACTTTCAAAACAGGCACATTGGCATGGACCGTGCTTGTCGCTTGAGGCTTTGAATGGCAACTACCCATGGCTACGTTGATCGCGCGTAAGAACCAAATATAGGGGGCGTCAACAGCAACGAACAAACCAATTTGCAGCCAATTTGCTCTGGTTCGAAAAGCGAAAAATTTTGGTGAATGACACTCTCCATCACAACCACCCAATGAACACAACTAAACACAGACAAAACAAACAACTAAACATTATCGGACACTGCGAGACTCATTTTATTTCTACAAACAACAACCGTAAACAACAGCCACAATCACTTCAATAATTTCCGTTTGGTTCTCGTTTCCGGCATGCCACAACGACAGCATAGGCCCATTCGCACTTGTCAAATCGTTCTCTAAATTCATCTCTTTCGAGGTTGCGACACTCCAAGGCCTTGTAAAGCAAGTCTTGATTCTTTTCGTTCTTTTCGAAGATATTCTTGACTTTGTCCATCGAAGACAGAATCTCCCAATAGTCTTCCAGTTCAGGACACAGCACACTTCTCAAGTAACAATCCTGCAGTTGACAAAGAGTCTCCAACTCTTCGGGTCCGTTCCATATTCGTCTGACATAAAAATCGAACGACATGGTAACCCCGTTCGTTGAAAACAACGATAGTTGTGCATACGAGTGAACAATCCGCGAAAAATACTGCATGTGATCGACATGAATTGCCAAGTACGTGTCATACAGAAACTCAAGGTACTTTCCAGAATGCACGACAATGGAATATCGCACTACTCTAGAAAGAATAAAAAAATAGGTACTGTTGTCTTGCAAGTATCTTGGCATCAACCGAAACCATTCGTTGCTGGACCAATTTGAAAAGAACGCACACCAATCAACATGAACATGGTGGAACCAATTGTCACTTGTTTCATTTGTTTGGTTTCTTGGCCCTCTTCGATGTAATAAAGTCTTGAAACCGAGTCGAGCATTGCGACTCTGTACGTAAAAGGAAGGGCCTGGACTGGGATCCAGAAAAGGTGTTTGTAGACAACGTCGTCGCAGTCTTCTTCTTCTTGATGGCCGGGTTCGCACCGACACCCTGGCCCATCGAGTTTCCTCCGGGCGTCGATGTGCTTCTTTGCCATAAAACTGTCTGTTAACACAGGCAACAAGGCTTTGCAAGTCATGCCAAGTGGTAGGGCGTCCTCGAGACGCACCAGCAGCTGGATCGCACCGAGGACTTCACGCGGCAGTTTGTTGAGCATTCAGGTGGGTGTTGGGGGAAGTGTGTTTGTGCGACAGCTTCTTTCTTGGCTTCTTTCTTTTTTTGCCCGCAATCTCTTCTCACTTCCCATCGCCATTCCAAGTGACCCCACGTCCGCCAGCACAGACTTCACCAAATAAATACCTGACCAACCAACAAAAACACACACCCAAACAAAACACACGAACCAAACGCCAAAGAAATAAACATTATCGGACATGTCCGAAACATTATCGGACAACTTTTCTTTCTATTTCCAAGAACCACCGACAAACAACGACTTCAATTTCCACCTATTTCTTGTTTCTGGCATGCCAAAATGGCAGCATGGGCCCATTCGCACTTTTCGAATCGGGTGATGAATCCATCTTTTTCGCGATTGCGACGCTTCCAGGCAATGTAAAGGCAGTATCGACACTCCACGTCCTGTTGGAATGAATTTTGATGGTGTCCATGGAAGAAAGAATCCCCAGGGTCACAGCAACACCCTGGCCCATCGAGTTTCCTCCGGGTGTCAATGTGCTTCTTCGCCATAAACTTGTCGGTCAGCACAGGCAACAAGGCTTTGCGTGTCCGACCAAGTGCGAAGGCGTCCTCGAGACGCACCAATAGCTGGATCTTGCCGAGGATTTCCCAGGGCAGTTTGTCGAGCATTCAGATGGGTGCGGGGTTGTGTAATTGGTGGTTCTTCAGGGATGTGTGCGGTATGCGCGTATTTGGTGGTTTGCTCACAGGTTTTGGGGGACTCCCGACAAACACAAACCACACACCACATAACCCAGACCTGACAAATTAAACATTATCGGACATTTCCTAAAAATTATCGGATAACTTTTGGTCTTTTATTCACAAACACGACCACCCACAACCAATTATCGTTTCTATAAACGAGCCCATTCGCACCTTTCGTTTCCCGCATGCACGACAAACTCTAAAATTAGTAAAACAATCATGGAATAACCCTCATGACGTCAATGTGCTTCTTTGCCATAAACTGGTTCGCTCACCACAGGCGACAAGGCTTTGCAGGTCCGGCCAAGTGCTCAGGCGTCCTCGAGACGCACCAACAGGATCTCACCGAAGAATCCGGAGCAAATTGTCGAGCATTCACTTCGGGATTGTTCAGGTGGATGTGAGTGTGTAGGGTGTGTGTGTATTGGTGTTTTCGCGCAAGTTTTGGGAGAATCTCAGTCCCATTCTCGACTCCCATTTCTCGTTCTCACTGGATCTCCACTCTCCGGCTCGCCAGATCTTCATTCTCTCTCTCTCTCTCTCTCTCTCTCCCTCCGACCCGACCGACCGACCAACCCAACCCTAATTATCGATAATTGCGCAGAAATAAAAAGACACCAACAAATTCCACTTAAAGAAAAAAGAATGAGAGCGAAAGAAGCGGCGTTGCGTGGAACTACAAGACCACCACACCACTCGACCGAAGCGACCACACATCGCTCGCAGGAGGCCGCTTCCATGTGCCGAATGACAAGCTGGAGGAGTTCTGGACACACTACGCGAACGCAGTTGTTGCGCGGGGCGAAAGCAGTTACTTGACCGAGAGGGTGCCAAAGACAGCAAGTTTCCGGTTCTTTGTGGACCTGGACTTTTCTTTTGAACCAAGCAAGCCAAACGACCCAAATGACCCACAAGACCAAGACCACGAGACCATTGTCAAGGTCCTCCAAGCTGTTGCACGATGGATGTTTCACTATCAGCTGGATAGTCCGGTGTTTGCATCGACGAGAGGGATCAAGATGCACATAGTGTTCCCTGAAATCATTGTGGCGGACTCGAAGACGGCAGAAGAACTGATGAGGACGATGCACAGGTTCCTGGAAAAGGACAATCCAAAGTTCCACGAGAAGGTGCTGGACGGGTCGGTGTACCACTCGGGCCTCAGGATGCTTCTGGCGCACAAAACCACGAGCAAGGACCCGGATTGGGTGCAATCGAAGGTGTACCTGCCGCTGGACGACCACCTGAATGAGATGCGGGCTACTTCAGTAAGTCAGGTCATCGACTGGTTGAGAGACCAGAGCATTTTCAACCACAAACAGCTGGAACCTACCACGTTTGAGTTCTTGGCATCGAAAAGGGCGAGAATCAATCCCCAAAACCCGCAAGAGCCCCAAGAGCCTCTTACCCTAACCCCAACTGAGCTGGGTACCTTGCACCAAGCGATCCAGAAGTTGTTCTGTTTCCGAGCGTCGGAGGTCAAGAGTGTGAAGCGGAATACCGGAAGCTGTTTGATTGTTGAACTGGACGAGACGTACTGCGAGTTCACGAAGAAACGACACACGAGCAACAGGCAGTACCTGGTGTTCTCTTCGACGACGAGCTCCCGGCGATGCCACAGCCAGGACTGCAAAGACAAGCGGCACGGCGAAGCGGCGACTCCGGCGGAAGTTCGACAAATCATCCAGACCAGTCCCACCACCACCACCACCACCACCACCAAAGAACCCACCAACTCGACCGAGGTTCCTTCTGCGGTGATTCAGGAGCGGTACGAGCACCACAACGACTACTTCCCCGGGACGGCACAGCTGGAAATCAGCAACCCTAATCCTACCAACCCCACCAAATTTTTAATGAGTGCAGTAGTCAAGCAGCCAGGCGGAAATATGACAGCACTTGACGGGATTCTGAACGCTACGCACGAGCGGTTCTGCGAGGGGACTCAATACGCTCGGACCTCAGACCGCGGGATGGAGATTGTATGCGACGGATGCAGTTTTCGGTACCCAAAGAATCCGCAGATCTTTATTCCACTTCCTACGAACAGCTACCCAGCGCTGACGCAATACGTGACGAACAACAACAATGTTCAGATCAATATCATCAACAACAACAACTACTCCAACAACAGCCACGAGTTACTGGATGCTCAGTTCAGCTCAAACTCCCCGATATTCGAAGACACAGAAACAAATACAGTGGTGTTCAAGAGTTTCAGCGGGCTCGCGTCGGACATTGGGGAGGTGCTGTACTTTTTGGGCAAAGACAAGTTCGCGGTGAGCCGGTCAGCCGACACGAAAGATGTGTGGTGGGTGTACAGCGAGGGCTACAGCCGCTGGATCAAGGAGACCAATGCGGTGGAATGGTTCTGCAAGACAGAACTTGCGGGCTACTACGTGACAGCGAAAGATTGGTTCCGAGAGCACACAGCGGACGAAAAGCTGGCAAAGCAAAGGGAGGCACGGCTGGACCACATTCTGAAACAACTGAAGAACCCGCGCGAACGGTTGAATATTATGCACGAAGCTGGAATCGCGTTCAAACTCAACGTCCCCGATTTCGAAGCCCTGCTGGACGCGAACCCTGCAATCGTAGGATTCACGAACGGCGTGTACGATCTACAGGCCAAAGAGTTCCGCGCGGCTGTTTCGACAGACTACATCAGCATGACCTGCGGCTACGACTTTGATTCTACCGCAGATGCGTTTAAACGCAGTGAGATCCTGCGCTTCTTTGAGGACATTCAGCCCGACACGAAAGAAAGAGAATACCTGCAGAAACTGCTGGGATCGAGTCTGCACGGGGAAAAGCAGGACGAGCTGTTCCACATCTTCACAGGCGGGACGCGAAACGGGAAGAGTGTGCTCGCGGATATCATGAAATACACGCTGGGGGGCTACTTTACGAGCATCAAGTCGACACTTCTTACGGGTGAGCAAGGCAGTTCGAGCTCAGCAAGTCCTGACTTGATGGCTCTTTACCGCAGACGGTTCATTGTTGCCTCGGAGCCTGAAAAGGGGAAAAGTATCAATTCTGAGTTCATGAAGGGAATCACGGGCAACAACGATATTGTTGCAAGACCGCTTTACGGGGACATTGTGACGTTCAAACCGTCCCACACGCTGGTCTTGCTCTGCAACGGAATTCCGAAGATGGACGAACAAGATGCAGCGGTATGGGCGAGATCAGTGGTTGTGCCATTCCCTATGACGTTCGTGGAAAACCCTCAAGGGCCACTGGAAAAGAGGATTGACAAGACTCTCAAGACACGGATCAGAGATTGGGGCCACAGTTGATGCTGTTGCTCACGGAATGGTACGCAAAGTACAAAGCGGAAGGGCTCAAGAAGACAGAAACTCTGGTTGCAAGCACGAATGAGTACGCCGAAGACTCGAACCCCGCCCTGCTTTGGTTCAACACCTGCACTACCGCTGATCCAGGGGCCAAGTTCCATTTGTCGGAAGCATTCACCAAGTTCTCTGAATGGCACATGCAAACGCAAGGAATTGCTTACCGCGGACAAGTCAAGACATTCGGCAAGGAGCTCAGACAGGGAGGTGTCCAGACGGAGCTTCTTCGTGTCAATGGAACGCCCAGTCAAGGTGTCAAGGGACGAAAATTCACTGACTCGAGATAATCGCGTATGAAGTTCTATTTATTTATTCATGAAACATGCTTATTTCATACGAGCTGTAACAATAATATCAGAAGTGTAACAATCATAAATGTCTAAAGTAGGACACGTGTAACAATAATCAGAAGAGACGTAACAATAATCTTTGGGTGTTTCGCTCTGGGCTTTAAGGCGTAACAATAATCTTTAGTAGTTTCGATTGGGGTAAAAACTGTAACAATAATTTTGGTAAAAGTTTTCTATAGGAAAAATCTGGGAATAAATAATATATACACTCTATAGTAATATGGAAAGACTCTTGGAAATTTTATTGTACGTTTTCATACGCCGATCGAAACAACCCAAAAACTATTGTTACATCTGAGCCCCGAGCGAAAGAAACGCGACAGTATTGTTACAGTGTAACAATAAGTTTATTTGATGTGAAAGTCGTTGTTACGGGAGACGAAGTAAGTCGATTTAAGTGTAACAATAAATTTTTTGAACGACAACAAATGCAGGACTACAGGAAACCCCGAAGATACATCCATAACTAATGGAAAGACGGAAAGACATGCAACGGATAAATCATTTGTCTCAGGACAGAATGACACAAAGGCCGAAGTACAGAAAATGTATTTATAATCCCGGCTCTGGGGTTCAAAATAAAAACGACGATCGGTTGCCGGATGAAAACGGTTTGAAGGAAAGTATCCACAAGTTTCCTAGGAACGGCGAACTCAGGAGAAACAGGGCGAACAAAGAAGGGAGAAGCGACTGAATATGGCGGCACGCGATCCTCCGAAAATGTTCCCAAACATATCAACAGTTTCGTCAACATTGGAACGAGGATCGTTTGGGCTCCATTCTCGGTCTCGCCATCTTGACTCGCTCGATTGCAACTCTCTCCAATTCTCGCTCCCCTGCACAAGCCCACACTCCCCAATTCTCTCTCACCCCGCACAAGCCCACACTCCCTTGACGAAAGGTATTTAAAAATCGAAAACGAAGAAACGAAGTCAAAAACAAAAATCATGAAAGAGAAGGAAGCGCCTTTTGTGTGGGAATACAAGAGCACCACCGCTGAAGCAACACATACTTCGTTGGCAGGAGGGAGGTTCTACGTTCTGCGCGACCGTCTCGACGAGTTCTGGAAACAATACGCAAGTGCCGTGGTGCTTCGCAAGGAACGTTGTTTTCTGAGTGAGAGAGTGTCCAAGTCTTCAAATGGATTTCGGTTCTTTGTCGATCTCGACTTTTCCTTTGACTTTGACACCACCAACAACACCACCAACAACTCCACCACCGACAACAACGACAACCAAGAACTCAAACACCAAGTTCTCCACGCAGTGACTCAATGGATGGGCCAGTACCAGCTCGAGAGCCGGGTGTTTGTGTCTGCGAGGGGCCCCAAAATGCACGT
This sequence comes from Rhizoclosmatium globosum, assembly GCA_002104985.1. Taxonomy (NCBI): domain Eukaryota; kingdom Fungi; phylum Chytridiomycota; class Chytridiomycetes; order Chytridiales; family Chytriomycetaceae; genus Rhizoclosmatium; species Rhizoclosmatium globosum. Next base: position 879,539 of record MCGO01000005.1, on the reverse strand, counting down.
TGTGTTTCCAGAACTGATTCTTGTGGACTCCAAGACAGCCGAAGCCCTGCTGAAGACAATGGAGCCGTTCTTCAGGTCGAGCACTTCCACGAGGTTTCACGACAAGGTGCTGGATGCTTCGGTGTACAACTCAGGGCTACGCATGCTTCTGGCACACAAACCAGCAGACAAGGACAAGGATCCCAACTGGGTGCAAGCGAAAGTGTATCGACCACTTGACGACAACTTGCAAGAGCTAGAACCAAGTTCCATTGAACAGTTGGTGGGATGGTTGCGGGATGCGAGCATCTTGAATCACATGCAGCTGGAGCCGACTGCGTTTGAGTTCTTGGCTGCGAAACGCGTCAAAAGGTTGGACACAAACAGTTCAAGCAGCGAGTTTCTGAGTAAGTGGGGTTGTTTGTTCATTTACTACCCTACCCATCACCCTATCCACTAACCCTGACTAAACAAACAGAGTGGCAAGACTTGTCCATGTCCGATCAACAAGTAGTGAAACAAGGAGTGTACGACTATCTTCGACCCACTGACTGGCAAGCGCGGTCACGTGATTTACGAAGCAGCGACGGAATTCAAGGCGGCGATTCCTGATTTCGAAGCACTGCTGGACGCGAACCCGGCTCTCCTTGGATTCACGAACGGGGTGTTCGATCTCGAGGCCAAGGCCTTCCGCGCGGCTGTTCCAACAGACTACATCAGCATGACGTGCGGCTACGACTTTGATTCTACCGCAGATGCGTTTAAACGCAGCGAGATCCTGGGATTCTTTGAAGACATCCAGCCAGACACCAGCGAGCGCGACTACTTGCTCAAGTTTCTCGGATCCACCTTGCACGGCACCAAGAAGGACGAACTGTTCCACATTTTCACGGGAGGAACTCGCAATGGAAAGAGTGTGCTCGCGGACTTGATGAAGTACACTTTGGGCGACTACTTTACGAGCATCAAGTCGACACTTCTTACGGGTGAGCAAGGCAGTTCGAGCTCTGCAAGTCCTGACCTGATGGCTCTTTACCGCAAACGCTTCGTGGTTGCGTCGGAACCCGAAAAGGGGAAAGGAATCAACTCTGGGTTCATGAAGGGAATCACTGGAAACGACGACATTGTGGCGAGACCACTGTATGGAAACGTGACCACCTTCAAGCCATCGCACTCGCTGGTTCTGCTCTGCAACGGGATTCCGAAGATGGACGAACAAGACGCAGCGGTATGGGCAAGATCGGTGGTTGTGCCATTCCCCATGACGTTCGTGGAAAACCCTCAAGGGCCACTCGAAAAGATGATTGACAAGACGCTCAAGACGCGGATCAAGGAATGGGGGCCACAGTTGATGCTGGTATTCACGGAATGGTACGGAAGGTACGAAGCGGAAGGGCTCAAGAAGACAGAAACCTGTTGAACAGTGAGCTTGAGAGCTGTTGGGTTTTGTGTGTCAAGAGAGAACTGAGTCTTTCTTGCTGCAGACTCCACCCTTCTTATAGGTGTTTTTACTGCCACTTTGGTGTTTACCAATCACTGAATGGGTAAATGGTCCTTGTTGTATAAGGGCCAATGGGTCAATGGAACCCATTTGTCAACACTGTGATGAAGCGTTCTGATTGGTTGAAAACCATTAAATCTTCTCAATCTCTCTGAGCAGCTTGAAAACCCATACTGCTAGATCCAAAAGCACAACCCACGGATGGTCAAGGCGTCCCTTTCACTATATCTCCTAGGAAGATGTTAAGTGTTGTGTCCTTCGAAGCAAGAAGTATGAGTCGAGAAGATGTGATTTATTTACAATTAAATAAAGATAAATATAAAGAATTTATATTGTGATAATCTCTGTCGAAGGAGCAGAGGGATAATGAATCCAACTGGATGTGAATCCAGCCCTCGAACATCAACAAAACCCTGGTTGCAAGCACGAACGAGTACGTCGAAGACTCAAACCCAGCGCTGATGTGGTTCAACACCTGCACTACCGCTGATCCAGAGTCCAAGTTCCATTTGTCGGAAGCCTTCCCCAAGTTCTGCGAATGGCACATGCAAACGCAAGGAATTGCTTACCGCGGACAAGTCAAGACATTCGGCAAGGAGCTCAGACAGGGTGGTGTCCAGACTGAGCTTCTTCGTGTGAGTGGCAATCCCAATGTTGGAGTCAGAGGACGTGGTATTGTTAATTAAGGGAACAACATGGGATAACCAAAAGAAACTTATTTATTTCTTCATGAATCTTATTTCAAACAAAGCTGCTTTTTTTTTTACAATAATGATCAGTGGTTACTTGTCGGTCGGGGTATGAAGGTCGTGTAAGTATAATTGTCAAAGTGTAAGTATAATCTTTTTTGAGAATCGAGTGGATATTTCAAGGTGTAAGTATAATTTTAAGAGTGTAAATATAATCTCATTTTTACATCGGTTGGGGGTCAAAGTGTAAGTATAATATTTTGATGAATCGATTGGGGTAGAAAATGTAAGTATAATTTTGCCAAAAGTTTTCTATAGGAAAAAAAAACTGAATAGACTAAATATGTAGTATAGTAATATGAAGGGCTTTGTCAAAAATTATACTTACGTATACACCCCACGCGATTGGACCTAAAATTATACTTACATCAAGACCCCCACACGATTTTCAAAGCGAGAATTATATTTACTGGTCCCAAATTATACTTACATCTTGTCAGGGAGTTGTCCAGACTGGGTGGCAATCCCAATGTTGGAGTCAAGAGGCGCAGGTTTCTTCGTGAAGGGAACAACATGGGATAACCAAAAGAAACTTATTCATTTATTCATGAATTTTATTTCAACAAAGCTGTTTTTTACAATAACGATCGGTGGTTATGAAGTTATATATAGAAGATATGTAAGTATAATTGTCAAAGTGTAAGTATAATCATTTTCGAGAATCGAGTGGATGTTTCAAGGTGTAAGTATAATTTTAAGAGTGTAAATATAATCTCATTTTTATATCGGTTGGGGTCAAAGTGTAAGTATAATATTTTGATAAATCGATTGGGGTAGAAAATGTAAGTATAATTTTGCCAAAAGTTTTCTATAGGAAAAAAAAACTGAATAGACTAAATATGTAGTGTAGTAATATGAAGGGCTTTGTCAAAATTATACTTACGTATACACCCCACGCGATTGGACCTAAAATTATACTTACATCAAGACCCCCACACGATTTTCAAAGCGAGAATTATAATAACAGGTCCCAAATTATACTTACACGTTGACTGCAAGCGATGAGAGTCAGCTGCTCGAGAAGGATTGAGAAAGACCGCTGCACGAACGAGTACGCTCACTTATAATTGAATGCATTAAGGCCGAAGTACAAACACCGTTTTTATAATCCCGGCTCCGGTTTTTATTTTATGGAAAGCCTTCACCACAGTCCTTATCCCGAAATCAAGCACCCCGCCAGCAAACCCGTCTCTCCTCGACTTCCGTCCCATTGGTCTTAGTAACATCCTCCGTCTCCTCTACGAAAAACATCTTCTTGTATATCTAAAACAGTTCACCTCCCTCCACCCTAGCCAACAGGGTTTCGTCAAAAATCGCTCAACTATCTGTAACCTGAATTGGGCCGCCAACACTTCCCACCAGTCCACTCGAACACTCCTTCTCGACTTCCACAAAGCCTATGACACCGTTGACATCCACATCCTCCTCTTCAAACTTGAACAAAATATTCGCTCCACCGGTCACTGTCCCATTCTTCTACAACTCCTTGCAGCCATCCATCAACTCTTCTCCACCACTTTTACCAAAATTTGCATCAACTCCAAACTCTCTCGTACAATCCGCCGCAGCCGTGGCCTCCCACAAGGCTCTACCTTAGCCCCACTTCTCTTCAACATCTTCATCAACGACCTTGCCCATCTCTTAGACAACACCCTTCCCCCCCACAGAGGCAACACTCCTACATCTCTCTTTGCCGACGATGTGGCCGTCAGAACAAACTCCAACGAAAATCTCCAAATTGCCTTTACCGAAATCTCCCGCTGGTGCCAACAGAATCGTATGTCCCTCTCTCCAACTAAGTGCTTTACTATCAACTACTCTGGTCCCGCCCTCATCTACAACAACACTCGAATTGCAAACACTAACTCTCACAAATACCTTGGTATCAACATTTCTACTTCAGGCCCCTTGTTCTATCAGTACTACACTGGCAAGATTCACCAAGCTCGTCAAACCTTCCAGAAACTCTCGAACTCGCCTTTCGCTCGCTTTTGGCATCCCCACCACCGCCGAAACATATTCTTCTCACTTATCCGTTCACGATGGGAATATGCCACTCCTCTCGCAATGGCTGTACTTACCCAACAGCAGCTCTCTTCTCTAGACTATCTTGGTACTACACTCATCAACTCTGTCTGCCAGTGGATCTTCAAGCCATTTCAACAACACCTGCCTCTACCTGTGCCATCTCCACAAGTTCGCTACCTACTTGGAATCCAGACGTACCGCGATCGTGCCAACTACCTTGTCGCCCTTCTAGCCGCAAAGCCTCCAACACTCATCCCTACACTTTCACCCGATGCTTGTACTCTCACAACCTTTCTTCGACACTTGCCTCTTGTCAACCAAATTCGTACGTACTTCCATCAATCCGACGAACTTGACTTGAAAACCGCCATCAAACGATACTTCCGCGACCAAGAAATCCACTCGAACCAGCAACTTAAGCACATTATCTTCAAACCCTTTTCAGGAATGGCAAACGTTCTCAAACACTCTCAACTCACAGCTTCACAACAGTCTGCCCTTGTTTGTCACAACTTGTCTCTAGCCCACCGGCCAGACCCTCTTGTCACCAAAGCCCTAGCCAAGAACGATCTTGTATTTGCTTACCGCCGACTTGTATTTCTTCGCCAACTCTGAATACTCTTGAAACTCTAACTTCTTTCGACTCTTGCTTTTTCAATCTTATTCTAACCTAAACTCTGTTGGTATCCACGGAATAAAGAATGTTCAAAAAAAAAAACAACCTAACCCTAACGGTTTCAATGCCAGTTTATTCACGCATGTTCAACCAATTCAATATAATTCATAACCCATAACTTCACTTCCAATCATGATCACACACACATCAACTCATCCTGTCTAATATATCCAATACACATCCTCCCTGCAACTCATCCTTCTCCTCCTACATCCCTGGGGCGGTTTGGTGGTCTCCCACGCGGTCTGTTTCTTTCTTGGGCCAGCCTGGCACTTCTTGCTGAGCGAATCATGGAAGCAGCAGATCTTGGCGGTGGCGGTGCAGCTGGTCTTGGTGGTAGCTCCTCGTTGTCAGACTGGTCTTGGTTGGTCCAGTAGCCATCCTCTTGGCGTCTGCGCAGTCCTCGGCACTTGGTAAGAATCATCTTGATGGCAATCAGACAGCTGGAATAGGCAGTGGATTTACTTGGAGCAACAGAGCGGTACTTGTTCAGAACAGCATCGATACGAGTGTGTCTCCTGCAGAGTGGTGGTGGAACGTCTTCATGGAGAGTCTTGAGCAACAGGTCAGCACCAGAACATGTAGCAGCATGGGCCCTGGTAAGCATATCAGTACATTTTTTGCATTCTTCATGACGAGTCACTGCGCCTAGAGTCCACTGAAGTAAGAGCCACCGGTCTTCTCTTGAAATTCCAGATTTGGGCTGCAGAAAGGGCCTGACTCGATCAGGCATAGTAACTTCAATTGCATCCCCAACTCCTCCAGGCTTTGCGTCCGCCAAGTCCACAATTGCTTGCTTCTTCAGTTTCTGCTTTTCTAGGAGAGGCAGAGGTCGTGTTGCTTGGACTGCAAGAGGTGCACGTTGCAGTTGCGGGTGGGGCTTGTTGATTTCTGGATGGTTCCAGAGTGAGTTCTGCATGGCAAGCTTTGGGAGTGAATTCTTGTGAGGTGTTCTAGCAGGCTGAATAGCATAGTGAAAAACTTTAACAGCCAAGTTTCCTTCATCACCTGAGGAGTTGAGACGAGCAGCCCAATTCAAGTTCAGTATCTTTGCGCGATAAGACATGGGCTCTACTTGGAGTAACTTCATGAGAGCAACCTTGGAGGTGTTTCTTGGAGTCGATGTCAATGTTCGCAGTGCCATAGTTTGGACTCGCTCATAGTAGGTCAACAGATTGGCTGGCATGCCATGACCATAGAGAGCAAGACCATACTCCATGACAGGACGGATGAAAGCCTTGTAGATTCTGGCTGAAGCAGCAGGGGCCCAACCTCTGGCATTGAATCCAATGGGAGCAAGAGAAGCAATGACCTGTTTGGCTTTAGTAGTTCTTGCCAATACCATCTCTTTCCAGCAGATTCCTGAAGAGTTGAAGGGGACTCCAAGATACAATGCACTAGTCTCTGAAGGCAGATCCACTCCATACATCTTCAAGGCAACGTCTCTCCTGTTGATTGGTGGCCCAAGTACAACACATTTCTGAGGTGCAAACTGCATGCCAACGTCCCTACTCCAGTCTTCGCAGGTCTTGAGCAACTTGGCCATGTCTCTTGTGTTTGATGCCACCAGAGAAGTGTCATCTGCAAACAACAACCGATTCACACGCACTCCATGGACTGCAATGGTGGGCATTTCTATGGCCTTGAGTCTTCTGCAGAGAGGATCAATGAAGAAGTTGAAGAGGATAGGTGAGAGGGTAGACCCTTGGAGTAAACCACGAGCATTGGGTATGGGAATACTCATCTTTCCAGCAACAACCAGCATACTCTGATTCTTGTCAAACAGATCCTGAAGACGTTGAATGGCTGCAGCTGATACTCCAAAGTATGTCTCCAGCTCTTTCCAAAGAATGTCCCTGTCCACCATATCATATGCAGCCTTCAGGTCCAGCAACACTGCAAAAGCTTCCTTGGCACCAGCCAGGATTTCGTGCAATACCATGACTTGATCCAAGGTGGAACGGGAGGGGCGGAAACCAGCTTGAGTGTCATCTAACGTTGCTATGGCTAGGTGCACAAGTTCTGGCAGCAGGACACGTTCATAGAGGCGGCGTCCAGTGCAGGTGAGAGCAATCGGGCGGTGCATGGCAATGTCTGAAGGAGAGCCCTTGTTCTTGTATACTGGGACAATGGTGGCATTCCTCCATTCAGAAGGAATAGTAGATGTCTTGTGTACAAGAGTCAAGAATTTGGTGAACACTCTTACCATTGCTGAACCTCCATAGTAGATGAGCTCGGCAGGAATGTTGTCTGGTCCAGAGGCCTTTCCAAGTGGCAGTCTCTTCATGGTTGCTTCCACAGACTCTTCAGTAACCAGCTGGGCAGTACTTTTGAAGTTGAACAGTCGCGCAGGTTGTCCTCTGGGAATAACTTGACCAGTAGGTTGTCCACCAAAAGTAGAGACAAAGTGCTGTGCATGTGTGTCAATAGCATCAGGATCTAACTTACAGCCTGACTTTGTCTGCCTTGCCCTCGCATTCTTGGTCATACGCAGAAATGAAGAGAAGTTCTGGGGTTCAGCAAGGTTATCCACAGCATCTTCAAACAGTTTGGTGCGGCGTTGTTTCAAAGACACACGGTAGCTTCTTTGAGACTGGGTAAGGGCTTTGGATCTGGCTTCAATTTCGGCAGGAGTCAGGCTAGGACGTTCTGAAGTGATTGCATCTTGGAGTTCAGAAATGGCCTCAATAATTGCTTCTCTGGTGGCCTCCATTTCGTCTGTCCAAAAGTCTTCTGGCAGGCGATCATGAACAACAAGAGTTCCAATAGTAGTTTCGGCAGCTTGTTCAATCCAAGACTTGATGGCATTCCAAGACTGATCAACATGGTGTTGAATATGATTAGCATTGGGTTGGGAGCTACCATTCATAACAAGAGACTCATCTGTCCCAGTGGGGGACACACTAAGCAAATTACTACTTGGGCCACCATTTGAGTGGCCCCCCACTGTACGCCCAGGCTCATGCCTGACAGATCCAGAAGCTTGACCTTGAGCTATGTGGGAGTTGCTGCTTGAAGAACTAGAAGAGCTGCTTCCTTGATTAAGACTATTGTTCATACTCTGAGTGTGATTAGAACCAAGTCTGGAACCACCAGAAACAAGAGACTCATCTGTCCCAGTGGGGGACACACTAAGCAAATTACTACTCGGGCCACCATTTGAGTGGCCCCCCACTGTACGCCCAGGCTGTTGCCTGACAGAATCCAGAGAAGTTTGAATAGTTCTGAGAATAGTATCCACATTGACTGCAAGTTGATCCTTGTACTTTTGCTGCTGATCTAATCTAGACAATTTGCGAATATTCCATCGAGTAAATTGCTTGGTACTAGCATCAGGATTGACTCTGTCAGGTATCTTGAAAGTGATGGGACAATGGTCAGAGCCTCCAAGAGATTCAAGTTCATGAACAGTGACAGACTCAACATCAAAGTTGGCCAAGACAATATCAGGGATACCACAACCTCCTCTGTTGAAGGAGGTCCATTTTCCAGAGATGGGTTTCTGAATAGACAACTGAGAATCCACAAGTTCTTCGAGTAATAATCGCCCTCGAGGATTGATAGCAGAATCCCCGGTAGCTTCACCAAGACGAGCATTCAGATCCCCAAATACAATAATTTGCTTCTGGAACCCATCAGAGAGTTCCTCCGCTTTTGCCAGAATTTCTTGAAGTTTTGCATCCGCACGTGAGGGAGCAATATAAGCAGCAAGAAGGATAATATCATTGACCAGGAGTGCAAGATAGCATTGGTCCTTGTCTTCATAGAGTACACGCATAGAGTTTGGTTCGATTGAAGGAGAGGCAAAGGCAAGTAGGCCTCCAGTGTTACGTGGGCCACCCGCAATCTGATTGAGGTTTTCAGTAATGAGGTTGGAGAGATAAGGTCTGAAAGGGATAGAAGATTGAGGAGATAACCAAGTTTCGAGTAAAAAATGTAATACTAATTTGCTGTTGAGTGTTGAAGCGGCGGATTTCTTCAGCCTTTCCCGCCAGGCCATTCACATTTGCGCAGTGTATTAACATTTTGATGGTTGTTCTGTCTCCATGTCAACATCCCCTTCAGCAACAGGTCCAGATCCAGGATCCAGAGGAGCAGGAGGGGGAGCAGGTTGGCTTTCATGATGGTAGTTAGCTTGATGTGCAGACTGTCTTCCAAGAGTGAGACTTGGATTCTTGGTGATTTCCCTCGCTTTCGTAAGCACTGCATCCTTGATGTCCTGTGACGCTCCATCCACAATAGTGTCTTGCAGATTGACTGTTCGAGCCATCAAGCAGAGGTGGGTGAGGCGGTTAACAATTGATGCCTTGCAGGCTTCATCAGATTGGCGTCCATGACTTGGCTTGGCAAATGGGTTGAAACTATCCAACACCTGGGCTCCAGAGTCCTTGAGCTGTTTAACTACTGTGTTGTATGCAATCTCAGTCACATAGAACTCCACAATAGCATTTCCAATAGTTGAAGCCAATACTACAAACTTCCCGATTCCAAGAGCATTTGCAAGACTCTTGATCAACTTGTCTCTAGATTTACCGCGAATGTCACGCAATGGGCGAGTGTCATTAATACCAATGCGCACACACTTGAATTTCAATGGCTCAGAAGGAGGTGCAAGCATTTGTTGCACAGCTCAGTTGCGGCGTTGGAGCATTTGCTTCTGAGAGAGAAGAGGGAGCTGTGACTTTGCTGCATGAGCATAAGAAAGAGGAGCATTATGGGTACTTATCGGTCCCTGAGGGGGACCATTGTTTAAAGATGTTCTGGACCGCTGATGCGGTCCCCCTCGTGCGCTTTTGGTCCTCCAAGAGAAGCTGGTGGCGCAGACTGGAAGAAGGATGGTGTTGCTGACTGAGACTGAGACTGGATAGAGACTGAGACTGAGAGGCAAGAGGTGCATAAGTATTATGATGAAGAGAAGCCATAGTACTTATCGATCCCGTGGGGGGACCGACTTTAAAATCTTGGCCGCCAATGCGGCCCCCCTCTCCAGCAAGGCGCGTATTCTTGCGCCTACTAACGAGATTAAACTGGGCATCGTGTTCTTCATCTGAGTCTGGGACACTATCTGCCCAGCTAACACGAGAAGTAGATGGTCTATTAATATCCAGACCTGGTACATGACGTCCATTGACTCCAGACCCAGAAGTTCCAGCAGCTTGACCAAGTGATGGTTCCTTGCCCCACCTGGTTTCAATTCCAACAGCCAAAAGGGCATTCGTTGCCTCAGTTGTACTCATGCCTCTCAACTCAAGGGCTTCGCGCGCAGACCAGGCCCTCTCTAACACACTGCCTTTCTTCACCATAGAGTTCCCAACCTCAATCAAAGTGTTTTCAGGGATTCGATCATAAATTGCTTGCTGAGCTGCAGTTCTGTGGTTCAGGTAATCTGCTGCTGTTTTTGGTCTGAAGGGGTTTGCAGTTCCAGGTGTGCGTCCACCACGCCCAACTCGACCACCAGCAGTGTGTCCATTACGATTAGCTACGCTCTCCTCATTACTAGTTGTTTGAGGTGCTCTAGTTTGCTCTCTCCCATGAGCAAGTTCCTTGATGAGCTGTTTCATCTCCAACAGCTCTTTGCGCATTTCCTCCATTTGTGCTTCAGCTCTAGCAGCTCTAGCATTGGCTTCACGATATAATTGTTCCCAGTTACTTGGTTGGGATTGTTGCTGTTGTTGTTGGTGTTGCTGGACTTGGTGCATTTTTGACTGACTCTCAGCCAACAACTCCTGACTGCCACCACCGCTTCCAGACACCATATTCCCACTCAAATTCGCTCTATTTTCACCCACGAACTTGTTTGAAGCTGCTGGGACTTGTACAGGGGCTCCTGGTGCAGCGCTGGCTAACTTTTCGACCGTTGGAGCGATTTCCTCCAAACCAGCGTCGATTTGAGCGAAGATATCAGTAGAATACCTGTTTAAATTTTGAGAAGGTTCCGTTGGGGCGATCACCTGCTGCATAGCTTTTTCACTTGGCACCCCAACTCCAACAGCTCCAGCAGACTCATTCCCACTCATGGCATCCTGAAACACCTCCATTATGTCTGAATCTGCGTCAGATGCATCTCCAGAAGAGCTGGAAGGTCTAAGTCTCTTTGATGGAGGTTTGGCTGATTGTTTGGCAGTTGGCTGGAACTTCAATGTAGTCTGCTTTGGACCAGCAGTCTTAGAGGCCATTCCAGTATGTTTAGCCGCTGGTTGCAGGGTACTATACGCAGCTTGAATAGTTTCCAAGGTATGTGCAGTAGAAGGGCCAGCTGCCTTCATTGACTCCTCCAACCTGCACTTCTTTGTGCAAGCCTGGCAGCCGAGCTGAATGCGTCTGGCACCGAATGAGAGTACATTTCCACCAACTCCATGCGATTTCATTGATGGTTCATTGCACTTGCAGTTTGGACAGCGCAACAACGGTTGGATCGCGGTTGCGAGTCTACGCTCCCAGAACTCGAATCGTTCTGGTCGATTGTTTGTCGAAAGCTTGAGCATGTCTTCGAGTACTTCCTCCTTTGGGGGGAAGAGCACTGCAGGCTGCGACTGTTGTCTTGATGTTGTCTCCATACACACTGTATCTGTTTGAAGACAACAATTTTCCCTATCCCTAACCCTAAACAAAGCTGTTACCTGAAGCCAGAGAAAGACTTGAAGTGTTACCATGTGGAGATCTCAATCCCAGCAACACTCTCTGGACAAGTTTCAATCTTAAAAAATGTCCTGGCTCAGATGGAGAAACAATGCAATTTTTAAAGGTATTCCATCCAAAGAATACAGGTTATCAATACAATGCTAAAACTACAAACTTGATCTTTTTGAAATCAAATAGAAATAAATAAAGTGTATAGTACTGTTAAAGTTTTTCATCTAAACCCGGTGTAGAATCCTGGTGTAGATGGCTGGTGTAGATGGCTGGTGTAGAATCCTGGTGTAGATGGCTGGTGTAGAATCCTGGTGTAGAATCCTGGTGTAGAATCCTGGTGTAGATGGCTGGTGTAGAATCCTGGTGTTGAATCCTGGTGTAGATGGCTGGTGTAGAATCCTGGTGTAGAATCCTGGTGTAGATGGCTGGTGTAGATGGCTGGTGTAGAATCCTGGTGTAGAATCCTGGTGTAGATGGCTGGTGTAGATGTGGTTTGATCCTAACTCTCCTAACTCTGGAGTATAGAACCATTTATGAAGGTATGGTCCAGATGACCATCTTAACCCATCCCAACACTAAGGGTATAAACAAAGTTAATAGAAACAAAACATAACATTTTATTTTTTCAGAGTAAGGCAAACAACGTTCTTTTCAACAGCCCAGATGACAGAATCTTTAGAAAAACCACTTATTTCTTGTCTAAGATGGTATAAATGGGCCCCATTCTGACAACAAATCCATCCATCCAAAAGTTGTAATCCTGAACTAGATTGTTGTCTACTACGAGGACAAGGCCATATTTTAAGACATTCTCCTGTCTCTACACACCACATTCTGCAAGTATTGTCATAGTATGTGGAAACTATAGTTTTAGAATCTGGTGAAAATTCCACTGATCTTACATAGCTTAATGTTGAAAATGTTTTAATACATTCTCCTGTTTTTATAGACCACAATTTGACACACATGTCATATGATCCAGAAGCCAAAAGTGTGCCGTCAAGTGAGCAAGCCAGGGAACTAACAGTGTCAGAATGCCCTTCAAGAGTAACAACACACTGTCCTGTTTCTACAGACCATAATTTGACAGTTTTGTCACTTGATCCCGTGAAAACAATCTTCAAGTCAGGGGAAAATAACCCTACATTTACAGTGTCATTATGTCCATCAAGGGTCTTCACACATTCCCCTGTTTCCATTGACCACAATTTGGAAGTGCTGTCACTTGATCCAGTCAGCACCATCTTTGAATCAGGGGAGAAAATTGCAGATATCACATAGCTTATATGCCCTGTGAGTGTCTTGATACATTCTCCTGTTTCTACTGACCATACTTTTGCTGTCCTGTCAGTTGACCCAGAAACTATAATCTTGGAATCAGGGGAGAACATTAATGAGCTCACTGATTTTAAATGCCCTTCATATGGCATGACACACCTATCTGTTTCAATGTGCCACAATTTGACAGTCATGTCATCAGATCCTGAAACTACAGTTTTCATGTCATTAGAGAATGCTACTGAATTCACAGCATCAGAATTTCCATCAAGTGTATAAACACATTCTCCAGTCTCTGCAGACCATAACTTAATGGTATTGTCACTTGATCCAGAAAGCAGAGTCTTTGAATCAGATGAGAATACCACAGATCTCACAGTGCCAGAATGCCCCTCAAGGGTCTGAATGCATTTTCCAGTATCAATAGACCACAATTTAACTGTCTTATCCTCTGACCCAGATACTAAAATCTTGGAGTCAAACGAGAATGCTACTGAATAAACTCGTTTTGAATGGCCATGTAGTGTTTGGAGACATTCTCCTGTTTCCACTGACCATAATTTGACACTCAAATCACCAGCTCCTGACACAACAGTATTAGAGTCAGGAGAGAACATCACTGAATATACATAGTTTGAATGACCTTTGAGTGTCTTGGTGCATTCTCCTGTTAACGTGGACCACAATTTTAATGTCTTATCTTCTGATCCAGACACTATCATTGAGGAATTGGGGCAGAATCCTAATGATGTAACAGTATCAGAATGTCCTTCTAGGGTCTGAATACAATTCCCTGTTTCCAAAGACCACAATTTAATTGTTGCATCACTTGATCCAGAAATAACAAGCTTAGAGTCAGGAGAGAATGCCACTGCATAAATATAACCTGAATGCCCTTCGAATGTTTTTACACATTCTCCTGTTTTCTCAAGCCATATTTTGACTGTGTTATCCCAAGAGCCAGAAACCACAGCTTTCAAATCATTAGAAAATCCCACTGAACTCACACATCCAGAATGGCCATTAAGTGTAAATGGGCCCCAATTGTTTTGAGCACCAATTGCTATCCAGGCTAGTGCAAGATGAGAATACAATTGACTGTATATAGTTTTATGGGGCACACTAATCATTGCATGATTGTATACTTGGAGTGGGCTAGCCAATAATTCCTGACGGAAATTGATAGATATATGTTTGAGGTCAATCAGCAACAACAATATTGTTTTGACTTCCTGAGACTGTTCGTAGCTAGACAAGGCATGAGAAATAGACTCAATCATTGAATGAACATTATTCAGCCTAGAAATGAGAAGCAGAGCTTCTAGGTAAAATGGAAGAGTTGTGGTAAAAAACTTGTGCAGCAGAGCAATGATTTCTTTTTGGTCATGAATAGATGCACTTGGGAAGCCGAGGCAAAAGTGAGAACCCCAAAAGAGGAGTGCATACTCTATATCCTGGTTCAGTGGTGTAAGTTGTGCAAGCTCGTTTTTGTTGTGCAACTTTGTAGAATCCAAATTGGCAATATTGGGCCTCAAATTAGTTGATAGAATCTGTAGACATTGAACAGCAACAATTGTATCTGAAACTTGAATGAATAGGTCTGTGCCACAACGTGTATAATCAGTTAAAAAATCTTTAACACTCTTGTGAATGGCAGAAATATTGCCATCAGCTTCAATTCTGAGGATAGACCTGAACTATAATAATTGTAAGCCCAATTAAATGATAATAAATAATTACCTCTGAAACAACAACTTCAACAATATGTATGTCTAATCCACCAATATTGGCTAAACTTGTCATTGTCAAAGGTGTCTGAGCAGTGAACAGAACAGAAAAAATATTCTTGAATAAATTTAGCCTCTCTGCTCTGTTGATTTGCAGCTCCCGCTCAATAATGGCTCTATAAATACCATCAGAACTTGAAGTAAGAGCTTGTATTTCAGCAAGAGCCTTTGTGGGATCCAAGTTCTGCTTTTTGATATATTCACAGACATTACGTGCATAGATAAAATGACCATCTGTCTTTTCAAGCAGAGTTTCACAACATTTTGCTGCGTCTGTGTTTGGTTGGATTGTCCCCCACAAAGCCTCTAACCGAAACTTGACAAATACTTTCAAATCTGCTGCATTGTTGCTGTCAGCTGGGCTTAAGACAAAAGGACTGAGTTTTTGCAATGCATAGTAAATGTCTCGTTCTGGACGTCCTGTGGCAATAATCTTGACAAATTTAGGAAGAAGGGGGCAGCAATCAACCAAAATTTTGAGAATAGAATGGCGGGTTTCCTTGTGGAGCTCATCCAATGCATCAATGACAATCAACAGAGTTTTGTTTCTCCATTCTGACAGTTGCAACTTTTTGAAACCATTGACCACTAATGCATTGAAAGCTTCAACTGGAGACTTGATGATAGACTGTTTTCCTTCTTTGATACGCTCTATATCTGCTTCCAACTCCATTTCTATATGCTCTTTGAAGGTTCCACCCAAAGACAGACACAAATTGCTCACAACAGAACTAACAAGAATAATTGGGTCACTCTTGTGTACATTGTTGTAGCGACTAATAAACAGAGCCCCAATAACAAAATTTGAGGGAAGGTTCCTGGTCAAACTATAAACAATAAGTGACTTGCCAGTTCCAGCACCGCCATTGAGATATAAAACTTGTTCTTCTGTGAGAATCCAGGATTCCAGGGCAGTGATAATCCATAAGCGGGTCCCTGGAACATACTCCTGAGCATATCCCTCAAACTCAGAAGCAAATGACTCTGGAAGGAGCCAGTTGTCTAATGGGCTCTTGAGAGTCTTAGAGACAGAAGGGGTGATTTTTTCTAAGGCTTTGTCCACTTCTTTGACAAAGCTGGTAAAAGCAGCTTCCCACCTGGAATCCAGTTTATCCCATCTCCTGAAGTCTGTGTAGAGTTTGCCTGATATAATCAAGAAAGCACTGTAATTTAACCGGAGAGCATTGATGTCATCATTGTCTTCGAAGAAAAAAAGCGGAATGATTGTTTTTTTGAGATCTTGGGCAAATTGTAGTTCCAGCATACAGTTTACAGAATCCTGATAAAAAATTAGGCATTAATGATAATATGTTGAAATTATAGCACAAACCAAATATCCCTTCGAAAAACAAGCCACAAACACCTGACAACCAGCAATACCGCTCCTCATGGAGTCATAAATGTTGGACTCCATATTCTCAGTATCAAGCCAAATTTTTAGATTTGGTTTGAGAGCTTGAAGTTTGTTCACAACAGCATTGACATGCACCTTGGTAGACCAATTGTATGAAATAAACAAGCCTGAATCTTTGTGTGACTTGGACTCGCGTTGAAGATGCATAGGTTGGATGACAGGCTGGAACGAAGGTGTTGGATGGCTCACAGGCTCCGAGGGTTCAAAAAAGACACAACCTGAGTCAGTAAGTGCGCCTTGAAGCGATTCAGAGTCATTTACACTTGTTTTTGAATTTGTCTCCTTGCTTTGGTAATACACGAGAACATTTGTAATGCCACCAAAGTGAGAGGCAATCTAAAGAACAATCAAAGTAAGAATACGACATCAATAGTTATAGGAAACCCACCATCTTCTTGAGCAGAGCAATATCGGTCTCCTCAAGTTCAACGACAACAGGTTCAACATTACCATTCTTGGCACTAATAGTTAGGACAAAGCGGGAATGAAACACAAACAGAAGCTCATTCTGAAGGTCATTGACTTTCTTGAAAATGTTCGCTAGTCGAGCCTGATTGGATAGCATATATAATGTGTTGCTATCAGAGCTCACGAGAATCTTGTAGTAAATATTGATCATAGCCGTTGGATTCAAGGCAAAAGCTTCAATAATCTGGAATTTGAATGTGAGATTGGTTGATTGAGAGTAATGTTCTTGCCTTTGTACGCAAACAAGGAACACTTGCTTCATCGAGGTGTATTACGTCTTGCGCATCATGCTTACGAAATGGTTGCACTGTTACAGCAAATTGGTCATTTGGTACTACGTCTAAGTTGCTAAAGTTCAGACTGGGTGGAAAGGAAAGCGACCTAAAAGATTACAACCACATTCAAAGTCTTCTGGACCTTTTTGCTCAAAATATCAAAGCCGCTTTGACCAAAGCCCCAAATTTCCAGTATAAATATGGGTTTCTTGTTGGTGGACCAACGGCTTGTCTACGATTGCAAACAGTGTTGAGAGAATCCTTTAGGGGAAATGTAGAGATGTGGTGGAATATCCGTGAGCCTTGTGCTGTTGCGCGGGGTGCTGCCATGTTTTGTAACAAGATGTGCGAGCCAGATGGACCTCATAAAGAACTGGTTGTCACAGAGCTACTTGCAAATGACATTCGAGTCAAGGTGTATGACGAAATGGAGAAACGGGAGGTGGCCAGAGAACTTCTCAAACGACTCACTGCGTTTAAGGATGAACGTATTTCTGTGATCAAGCAGATGACCACGTCCGAGAACAATCAAACATGTGTCGACTACGACTTCTACTATGGTGATTCGATTTTGAAACAGTACTTGGTTCACACTGTCCACATTGAGGGGATTCCTAAAATGCCTCTGTCTAAAAATCGCCTTGTACTCCTTAAGCTGCACGTCACAGTACCAATTAATAAGTTCCGTTTGCGTATCGGCACCCAACACTTGCACAACAAAACAAGCATCAGAGAGTTGAGCAACAACAGATCGAAGTGTTCCACCGACAAAACTTATTCAAGGATTAGTCATATAGAAAAAGAAATAATGAGGAGGAAAATTTAAAAAAACTAACGCGGCATCAAAGTCTCCAAAAACTTGTCGCTTGATGTCAATGCGGAGTTGGACAACGCGTTCTAGGAGGACGGCGATTTGAGCAACGTTCCGGAAGCCTTCAAAGTAGTTGCTGAGTTTTGTGATAACCTAGACTCGGGTTTTAGTGGGTTGAAAAAAGGGAGTTGAGAGAAATGCAGGAGATCGAGGTAATTTGAAGGGTTCTGTAGAATAATTGATGATCTTATAGTTGGCTTCGCTTTCCTTTGTTTTTCAAATATGACCGACGATAATTCACCTCAAACAATTGCGCCACATCGAGATATTGTTTTTTGGCCATGATTACTTTCATATGATCCAAAGAAGAAGCGAGCATTTGGAGTTTCTTGACAGTGGCCATTGAGAGCATGAGGTTTTTCTTTGCCTGGTCAAGAGAGGTGATTTCACGCGTAATATCTTGCACGAGTTGTTCAGAAGCTGCGGCTTTCTCGCGAATACGTTTTATTTTATCAAAGAGGAGCTGTATTAGTAATGAGAGTTGAGTGGAATATTCCCGAGAACAGAGGAAACAGTCAGTTACTTACGACAATGGAGTCCTTGCACTCATCAAATTCTTTTGTGGCACTTTGGCCGCCCTTTTCAGCCTGTTGACGCACGAGCTGAGTAATATCATTGTCCATGTCTTTCAGTTTTGCCTTGATTCGCAGCAGGACTTGTTCTGCGTTCGCGTTCTGGGAAGGAAAGATGAGTTGGACAAACTGGGCTGGATCAAAGCGCGGCGAGTCGAGTGGATCGGCTGATGAAGTTGTTGAGTCGGTTGAGTCGTTGAGGGTATTGTTGTTGTTGTTGTTGTTGTTGTTGTTGGTTGTGGTTCTGGCTTCGCTTCTCCGTTTGAGCGACGATGACTGGTTTTGGGCAGAAGAAGGACGCGATCTGTTTTGTGGACGCTGCGCAGACGAGGGCCGGGAACCACTTGAGCCTTGTCCTTGTCCTTGTCCTTGTTGGCTGGTTCCAGTTCCAGTTGGTGTTCCAGAGCCACCACCACCACTTGATCCACCTACTACTCCTCCTCCTCCTCCTCCTGTGCCATCAGTGGGAAGTGGTGACCGGCCACGTGTTCGTGCTGCTGAGTTTGGCCGTGATCGAGACGACATTGTTGTTGGTTTGGTGGTTTTGATTTGAGAGGATGGATTGATTCCTTTCTCTTTCTCTTTCGTCTCTTCTTTTTTCCCTCCCAAAATCGACAACCAAAATGGTTAGTTCGCTACTCTGCCTACCACACACACCAACGACTAATGCATTAACCCCTTCACTACCCAGCCTCTCTACGATCTTGTCTGCATCGCCCGCCGCACAAAGCCCCGAGCTGTCGGTGCAGCCGTTGAGTCTGTCACCTCAATGTTCTCAAAGGACGACTCTGTAAGCCTCCTACCCCTCCAAATCACCTCCAAATCAACACATGACTCACTCTCAATACCCTGATCATCGTAGAAATGGAAGGAGGAAATCGTGAAGCCGCTCATGAAGACTGCCGCCCTTCACGTCCTTGACAATGGCGGAGTTGTCCGTGGCTTCCAACGGCTGCAAACTCAGGAACTGCCTTACCGCATGCGCAGACATCAGGAAATCTTTTCGCACGGAATCACTTGGGCTATGCAGTTTGACGCTTCTCCTTCAACTATGGCTGGTCTGAGGAAAGCTCTGTCTTTTGACGAGCGTGTCATTCGATACACTGTTGTAAAGTTGGGCGACTCATTGCAGGATTGTACTGGAGCCTACAATATGCCATCTACCTTCACTGCCCCATCACCATCATCTGAGTCGCAACCAGAAAAGAACTTGTGATTCACATCAACTTGAGTATGAGTAAAACAAAATAAATATTGTATTCCTTCTTTTTTCTTTCTTCTATCTGCTTTAAGGCAATTGGTCATCCTACTATTATTTTCAGAGACGAAGAACATTCATCTTCATTTTTTCTTTGCCGATCTTGACCACATGTCATGGGCGAATGGCCAAATGGTTACCGCGCTCGACTATGAATCAAGAGGTTCTAGGTTCGTGTTGCTGAGAGGAAGAAAGCCGGAAAAACTCCGGGTAAACCCCAACGGAAAATGAGATCGGATAAAAAAGATAACAGTGTGAAAATTGCATTCGAGAAAAAAACACGAGCCAACTGATGAGGCCTTGCCTCCTATCTATTCTTCTCATTCTTTTGGTCGCCACTTCTGTCATTCATATGGCTCAAAACAACTTCCATCGCACTCGCCATGTTGGAGCAAGACAAGCTACTCGACCAGAACTACGTTGTGTAATGGGGCCACTCTTACAAGAGTTTGCAAGAAATGTGTCCCTCCTACGCTCCGATGCCATGCTTGCAATCAACCTTCACCTAGAGCGCAACCCAACTGGTATTTAACAGCTCAAATTAATATCGTTTAAATTCATTGGGACTTAAAATTAGGTCACGATCATCTTGACATTGAGTTTTCAGAATCCTTCTTCCAATTTGCACTCAAGTATGCTTCTGGAAATCTGCTCGCCAATAATTATCATGCCCCACTTCCAATTGGTTTTGTACTTCCTGGCAATCCTGTTGGCACACCCTACATCCTTCCAGTTGGTGCAGCCCTTCAGGCACACCAAAACACCCGCCGTTCTGTCACAAGACATTACTTGTTGGAAACTTTCCAAAACTTTCATCATCCATTTAGTTGTGACAACAATGGTTTTCAGAATGGACAACCCATCCAACCTGGTCTTCGAATGGTTCCCCTCTTTAACTGTCCCGGCTATGAATGGGAGCAAGTTATTGCCATTGAAGCCAAACGATTGCGTACAGACTTTGAAAATGCACTTGCTCGCAGATTCATTGCCAATTTAGGCAAGCTGGCTGAGGAGGTTTGTTGATCTTGTCTGAAATTTACTTTAAATCTTACAACATAATTCAGGTTTTCAACTTTCATTGCTTCCTGCATGGATACCAACCTACCGCTGTTATCAAGGCAACTGCAAAGACAGCAATATACAATTACCTGACCCCACCATTTGGTGCCCCACTTGCACTTCCTGTAGCAGTTCCACAGGCAGTGACCAACAATATTGTTGCATTTCTTCTCCATCACAGACAGTTTCTTGTTGCCATGCCCTTCAATAACATTCAGCGTGGCCCACACTTTGAAATGAATCTTATTAGGGCAATGTCAAGAATGGGCAATAATATTTTGGCTTATACCAGAGAGTAAGTTTTTATCTGTCAAGCCTTCATTTGCTAATTTCAAACATACTACCATTGAAACAGTTTTATTCGCCCAGATATGGCACTCCTTGGAAGTGAAGCTTATTTTCCTCTTGCACCACTTCCAACCAATGCTACCACGGCTCAAGCAGTCTTTTGTGGGATAGACTATCGTGTTCTATGTCAATATTTTATGCCACGACTGAGGGACCTTTTGGGGCCTCTTGCTGTTCCACTTCCTCAACCACCAGGTGGAGTTAACTTTCCACCTTCACTTGTAGCTGCTGCTGCACATTTCCAGCACATCATTGTACCTGCATTGGGAATAATTAGTCCACCAAATGGGGTTGGAAGATACAATGGTCATGGAGGGACTCGAGCTGAACATCGTGGCATAATTGGACTGTTTTTTCGAGTTGAATCTGTTCGCTGGAGTCGCCACTTGAGGAATGATGTTGATTGTATGTAAAACTTTATTGCATTGAATAATTCTAAAGGGCCCTAGCTTCATATTATCTTCAAACTGATGGCAGAAGCTTTTCATGGACTCTGAATACCAGACAAGCCTTTGTTCAGAACAATCTTGCAGCAAATGCCAACAGAGTTCCTCACAAAAGTTGGACTGATGATGCAAATTCACTCCCACAAAATTATAACTATAACCAATTCATGATAAATGGTCGTGGAATGGTGCGTGTGGATCATCACATAAACAATATGGGAATTGTGAATCAAATTCAAGCTGGAATCTTGGATCCTCACAATGTTATTAGTGTTGACCCAGGTTTGATTTCTGTGTTTGGCTTACTAAATCAGCTTCTGATATTTATTTTACCTATTTAGGTATCAGGAATGTTGTAACTTGTGTCAATAGTGATATCCAGCTCCAAATCAACAATGCTGCTGTTGCTCCAGTTCCAGTACCTCCGCCTGCACATCCTCCATCACGACAAATTATTCATGACCACGTTGTTCAGGTTTCCCATGGTCATATGCGTCAAATCAATGGTTCTAAGCTCTCTGAAAAGAGGGAAGAGGTGTTCCGAGACAATGATCACCGCATCAACTTTGCATATGATGTCCTTGCTCAAAATTCTCCACGTGTTATTGGTCAACGTACACTGGGTCATTGGTGTCAATGGACCTGGATGGTCAAGCATTTCCAGTCAGAATTCTTGTTGCAAGAGTATTCTCGTCCCCAGCATCTAAAGTGGAAGCAGAGCAGTCGTATGAAACACCAGCGGGCTGAACAAGCTCTCATCAATCGTATGGCTGGGCGCATGACAGACACTGATTGGAACAGTATGCAAGGCAGGATTGTTCCTGGAGCAAGAAAACTCCGCCGTCGAACACGCCGCTTGAATAATATTCCAGCTTTTCCTGTTGCACCAGTCTATTTTGCTTATGGCGATGGATCTTGGAATCACCAGAGACCATGGGCACCTGTTCCCAACAATGTCAGTTTAACGCAATGGTTGGCAATACTAAATATGTGTTTTTCACACAGAGAATCAGAGAAAAGGCTGCTCATGAGCACTTTGTGTTTGTTATTGATGAGCATTTGACTTCACAGCGGTCCCATCGTCTCAGTGCTGGCTATGAGGCAGGAGGTGTGTTCCAATATCCACCAGTTGTGACAGTAAGTAATCAACAAAGTAAGTCTTACATTAATGTTGGACTAGGTTCGACGTCCTATTCTTAGATGCCCCCACAAGAAACGCAAGTTTCAGGATCTTCACTGGAGAAAATACTGCATTGATGATGACAAACAACCAATGCATCCCTTTGTTCAATGCCCTGATCTTACTAACATCCAGAGTTCAGTTTATGGTCTTGTTGAGTGCCCACTCATTCCAGGACCCCCTACTGTATGTATGCTTGTGACTGGTACCAGCACTAACATTTGTTGCTAAGATTGTGGACAAAGATATTCAAGCTGCATGCAACATTCGCCACTTGCTGTTTCATTACAATCATACTGGTGGTCGACCTGCAGCTTTCATTTAACAGCCCTGGATACATTCCTGATTAACAATACAAAGAAATTTGGTATGGCCTTGATTTCCTTATGGCATAATTCTAATTATTTTTTACAGGTATGTTTTTTTCTTTTACCTTTTGTTTTTTTTTAATGTTCTTCTAAAATGTTAAATACAGTAAAAGCGACCCATACCCGTTTTAGAAAGAAAGTTGCCCATCGGGTTTTCTAATTGGAGTATATCAGATAGAAGTAATGAGGAGTAGCAGGAAAGTAGAGGTTGGCAAGGATCAGAGAACGAGAGCGAACTTACAGCACTGTCGGAGACTCCGAACAAGTTTTTCGCACAATATCTCCACTTGGATCTCCGCTTCCAGGACGTTTTGAAATTAAATAAAGAAACAACTTTATTTATTCCAAACTAATCAATCAAAATCATAGAAGCCCGTTCGGTATGTAAATCACATAGAAGCAATTGCAGAAACTCAAAATAGGATATTCGCGATCAACAACAAATCCACAACGACAACCCCAATGACAACCAACACGCCCCCAACAACCAACACATCCACAAGCCGTTCGAAATCGACGTGGAATTTGGCGCCATATATCGTTACTGTAGAAGGGAGGGGGCCGACACAGGCTCGTTCCAGCCTTGTCTTGAAGCTGTTCGCGGAGGGGGCACAATGTGATGTAAGTGGTGAGGAATCGTGACTGGAGGTGTGCCATGTGATGACCAGTCCGTGACTTTCGACGGGGCCTTGAGTGTGTCGTAGTGGTAGATGTATTAAGCTGGTTAGGCGTGGAAGGTATAGTGACATGCTTTTTTCTTGCGTGGAAGAGTGGATGGAGGTGGTGTATTGGCAGGAGTTGGAATGAGTCCTGAGATGGTGACGATTCACTGTTTCCCTTCTTGTGTTTGGAGGTAGCAGAATTGGTACCAATACTGGGTAAAGGAGGTGCGACATTGCTAATTGGTTGAGAATCAACACCGCTCTTTTCGCTTGACCGAATAGTTTGTGGTTCGCCAGTGCCGCCACCCAATCCATTTTCTGCATCCGAGTCCGCAACTCTACCGTTCCCGGATAAATTTTTGGTCACTTGCAACCGAATAGTCTCTGGACCAGCGACTACTTTCTTTTCCGAGGTCAATTGATCGACAGCAATCAAATCACTTGTGATGTGAGAATAATCGTCACCGTCTTTGCCTGCCAGGAGACTGTACAGAGCACTTGTGCCAACACTGGGCCGTCTGGGCACGCCCTTCTTCTTCACGACATTTTCCCCTTCCTTCTCACGCCATACCTCAACAAGAGATGTGATTTTCTTTTCCAAAGAGGGCAGTTTCACGGCAGACGCAAATCCATAGAAAACATGTTTGGAAGTGTGAGAAAAGACGGCATCCGAAGTGTTTCTTGTTTCAATGAGAATTGCATTGGCAGTCAAGTGGACAGGCGAAGACCTGGTTTTTGTGACTGACAAGATGGAGGAGACAGGAATTTGGAATGGTTCAATCTGTGAATGAGAAGTGTGGCTGCTGTCGTCGATAGGGGCAGACGCAGGAGAGTTTTGAGATTTGAAGAATGACATTCTGCGGGATGCAGTGGAGGAAGCCTGTGCCGATACAGGGGGTTCGACAGGAGGATGTTCAGCAGAAGAGCGCCTTGACGCCCGCCAGTTCCGAGGCAGCGAAGCCGGAGCAGTATTGGCAGCAGAAGTATCTTCTGAGTCTGAGAGAGCCACTCGCAGAGAGACACCGGATTCCTTCTTTGAAACAAACAGGTTCTTTGCATTATTCGCAATTGAGAGTCTCTTGGTGCCTAACGACTGTTTGAGGGAGTGGGTCCTGGCCAGTGACACATTCTGAATCGATACATCGAAAGGGTCCCGCCACTCAGCCGGAACAAAGTAGAGCGAGTGGCGTGCGATAAAGAGCGAGCCGGCATCTTTCCCGTGGCTGCATTTGAAAGCTGTGATTTGAAGAGAGAGTGATGAGTACTCTTAGGGTTAACACTCACTGGAAACACACAGGAACACACACACACACACACACACACACACACCTTCCACAGGTCCCACTCGCCACCCAAATTCGACTCGCCAAACACGGCCGCCACCTCGTTCCACAACTGCGTCGCCTCGCCCGAGTCGCCCGCATTCGCAAACAAGTTCAACAAGTGCTGCGAATCTGACGATGTGCGACCCAGGACATCAATGTCGCTTGCCGTGTCGTTGTCAAGAAGTCGCAGTTGCACCTTGGATTCAACCGAGGAACTGCTCGATTCAGGCGTCGCTCGGTTCGTTGTCGTACTCATCAGTTGACTAGGTTTTTCTGCAAAGCCGAACTGATGTTGCCACCCTCACAAACGCCACAAAGAGAAAAGAATCACTCTTTCATTTGTAAGAATATAGCATTAATAAAAAAGGACGGTGGCAACGACGATATCCCCTTCAACTTGATTCCACCCATGCTCACTTCTTTCCTCCACGCTTATTGGCTCCTACAGCCGAAGTCCCTGGCTTGGCACCCAAACGTCCCAAAATAGTGGGTCCTCCTGTTTTGGGTCCCAGTCTAGCCAAAAGATCCTCCTTCTTTGGTCCCAATCTCGAAATAACCTAAAATATCCAAATCTCAGTCGCTTTTGAGGACCGTACTAAAATAACAACAACTTACAGTTGGTGGTCCCAATCTCGCCAATAACTTGTTTTTCTGTCCACCAGCCTGTCCACCACCCCTCTTGAATCCCTGCTGCCCTCCCTGAACACCCCTCAACGCACTGGTATTCACTCCTCCCTGCACACCATTCGCAGCCGGTGCCGCCTGATGATACTGCTCGCCTCTCCTTCCACCATTCACAAGCGGCACTCCCGCACTCAACACACTAACACTAATCGCTATCCCATCCAACATCTCATTGTTCAACAAATGTGCAACTCGGATCGCATCATTCGGATCCGTGATCGTCCACAATGCTCCGCCCGTGCTTCGGTCTGAGTTGTCGTACTCGAATTTAGGGAGACCAAGTGGTTTGAGGGGTGGGAGTGTGGTTCCATGGAGGTGGATTGCGGCATCAACGAGGTCTTGAGGACTGACCTATTTTGTTTTTTGATTTTTAAATGGTGTCACGGGTTATAGTGATGGTGATTGTGGGAAGAGGAGTAAGTAAGACTGCGCGCTTAAGAAACACGAACATTGTAATGCAGGTTTTTGATTGACAGGATAGTTGGCGTGTGAGTTGGTGGTTGGACTGGCTGTGCTGCTGCTGCTGCTGTACTGGCTGTTGTACTTGCTGAGCCTGGAAGTGTTGTTGCTGTTGGAGTGGCTGTTGTTGTTGTTGGTACTGAACTGGTGCTTGAGGAAGTGGATGCTGTTGCTGACGCCGAGGTGCATCATAGTCTAAATCCATCCCGTTTCCTCTTGGTCCCTGGCTGCCCTGTGAGTACTGGTTGCCGTTGTTGTACGGCCGTCTGTAGCTGCCTCGACGTCCTCCTCGCATTTCAACCAGACAATTTTCCTAATCCAACCTCCCTCGCTTGCTCACCCTGCAATCAATGAATCAGATTAGAAGAGACAAAGAGAAGAAAAGAAGCTTTTGAAATTAAGCAGACTAAGGTAGAGCGAAGCTCTGTGAAAACAAAAGAAAATAGCATGTAAGGTTCCCAGACAACGAGAGCATTCATAATACTTACAATTAATATTCTCGCTCGTTTTCATCTAGGTCAGTATGAGAATTTATTAAGCATGGAGAAATTATGTTTATTATGGTCCTGACGTCTGCCCAAACTGCAGTTGAAATTGTGAGACAGTAAGTATTCGTTGAACGGCCATTTCAAACATAGTGATATAGGATACTTAGCGTGTCCAGACTCCAACTTGCGAAGCCATGCATTTGCATATACAGCTGTGCTGTTCAAACGATTATTTATTTGATTATAAAGTTATCGTTGACATCTCGTCATTTAGAATCAAAACAGCATGTTACTTAAAGTTCTTTCTTTGTCTCCAGTTTTGGTACAAACAGCGTGTACAAAGGCGTGGTTTGTTTGTCAGCAGCAAAATCCATCCGTGCGATTACGCCATTCTTGGCCTCCAAAAACTCGAGACCGGAAAGAAAACCGCCAAAAAACCTTTCACCGTTCATCACGCAAGCTCTATACTCTCAAGATGCCATCTATTGTCTCCAACGTTCCATGGACCCTCGCTCCAGGGCAAAGAACCACCGTCCGACCCATCCGAACTTCGTTTTGGGGTCAAAGTCAACAACAAGGTCAACAGCAGCAACAACAATCTCCTATTCCTGTAGGCTCTCCACCATCAAGTCTAAGTGGGTCAGCAGGTTTTCCTCCAGTGACAGTCTCATCACTGTAACCTTCTCTTCTTCAGTTCTCGCATAACTATGCTGCATATCTATTCATAACGCTCGTTGTAGACCGTGTTAAATAAACCACCATTTTAACCTTTACTCAAGTTGTTCTTATTTAAGCTCATTGGGTGCCTCCCTTTGACATTGTCAGTAACCCTTGTGTGTTTCAGCTTCAGAACCCGATATTTTCCGAACCTTCCCCATCAACTCTCCCATTCATTAACCAAAACTCTTGTTTCTTCTAAAAACCGGCAAAATGAAATAATGGAATACTCAGAAGAGCGTTAATCACAAAAGGGAAATGAACATCGCAGCCACAGCACCAAAAGCCATCAAAGCCTTGTCAGCTCCAGACTTGGTGGTAACAGTGGCAGTAGCAGTGGTAGCAGGGGCAGTGGTCGCCTTGGTTGGTCCACAGACGTAAACATCACCAACGTTGAAGAGAGACTTTGAATGCTGGTAATGTAGCAGGGTTGGTCGCAACTCCGTTAGTAGCGTTGGATCCAAAGTAGTTAAGCTCAGCCTTGAAATAGAAACCTAATAATTAATTAAAAAAAGAATTAAGATTTAGACACTCTAATCAGTTTCCCAATTTTCACACAACACACCGTTAATTCCAGAGTATCCACGTGGGACAACGTATTGACCAGACAATCCAGTAAGAGTGTTCGCAGTCAAAACAACTGGTGGAAGGACGTTGGCACTGTTAAGGTATGGGCCACGGTTCTCAGTGACATCAGCAGCAGGCTCAGTCTCAATTCTGACATAGGTTGGACCGTATTTAGGGTCAAATGCTGGAACACCTTGCAAAGTCAAGTTGTAGGAGATAACATCTCCAGCACAAATCAGAGACTTAGGGGCTGTGTAAGTAAGGGAACCAGATCCAGCAACTTTAGCATTGGTATCACACTGCCAGACAGAGAATGGAGTTGAAGAGACTGCAATAGCGTTGTTGGTAGGCTGGCTAGCGTAGTAAATAGATGCCTGAACAACAGCATCGGAGTATCCGTTTCCACCCACAAGAGCACCTTGTGGAATAGTAATAACTTGGTTAACAGAGCTAGCACCGTTCAAGAGGGATCTCAAAGACTGGGTCAAGGCGGCAGTGGAGCTTGTTGTAGCAGAAGCAGAAGTAACAGCAATGACGATTTGGGTTTCGTCACCGGCAGTGTCTGGGTTGACAAGTGGAACTCCGTTTGCAGAAATAGTGACCTGGATGGACCCGCCGATACACTGGTTGGTTGCAACTAATGGGTAATTGGGTTAAAAGACACTTTGCTCCTCCAAAGCCGTTTCACTCACTATTTGGATCAACAGCGACATTCAGAGTTCCAGTTGGCTTGGCAGCGAGGGCAGTGCTGGCAGCGAAGGCGGCAAGAACAAGTGTGGTCTGCATTTTTCGATTTGGAGATTGTTGCAACTTTGCACGCATTCCCCTTCCAACACCCTCCAAACGAAAGCTGTCTAAACTTGTCCATTCTACCCATCCAAAGCAAATAAATGTCGATCTGGTTTTATTTCTATTCAGCGTCGTCCCACTTTGCAGCATCCAAATCCTCAAGCGAAACAATTCTCGCAATCACAAACTCCCTCTTCTCCAAAACCGACTTGATATACCTATGTTTTCCATTCACCATATTCCAACTCCCATCTGGTGCATTTGTAAGCAAAATTGGGTAAATCATATCACATTCCTGTAGCTGTTTCCAATGTTGTGGGCTTTTCGATGGATCATCCAACAGCTCTTGTGGAGAAAACAAGTCTGGAGCCGGACGTGGGACATTTGGACCTTCCATGTTTGTCCAGCACTTTTGGGTCATCCATTCGATGGGAGGTCAGAGACTCGAATGGATTGGGTTGGATGGTTGGCTGTCTGATGGATCAAGGCGTGGATGTCAACAACGTACGTCATTTTACCGCCACTGCTGGAGATTTCATCGCCTGGAGCCATTGGGAGAGTACAGTTTGGAATTGTGCAACTCATCTGTGATTTGTTGACAAGATTTACATTCAAACGTTTAAACAGCTACCAAGAAAATGGGTGGAGAACATCCACGGTGACTTGACCTCAATTTTAACATGCGATGACTTGACCGCCAAGAATGATCGGAATGACTGACCTTTACTAAAAGGTTGCGCAACAAATATACAATATACAACTGCAAAATGAATTTACTTTGGCTTTACAACCTTTGCTGCAGCCGCTGCAGCCGCCTCCGCTTTACTCTCCTCCCGCAAATCAACAAACCCAGCAAACTCATTCCTCCGATTCAAAAGAAACGAGAACCGATCCCTCTTTGCCAAAACCCAATCCGGTAAATCCATATTATCCTGTACATGGATATACCGCACATCCGACCTCCCAAACACATCCACACCCCATTTTACCGCTCGAACGATATTCTCCTTTGTTCCAACCACCGCACTCGCCAAAGGATGCGCCTCAGCCTTCTCCAACGTCTCTTTAAACGTTGAATAACACCAACTACAAGCCCACCCCGCATTCCACACATCAACAGGTTTATTCCTCCCGTTCTCATGTGCGTGTCGAATGTCTTCAGCCGTAACAGCCTCGCTCGAATTCCAGACATGTGCTTTCGCCAGACCTGCAGTCCTACAGCGTGTTGGTACTCGAATCCGTATTGGTACGATTTTAGGTTTAGTGTGAATGTGGATGGGTAGTTTGAGCATGATTTGAGGGATTCGATGACGTTTGGACGTGGGATTTCTGTCACGTCTGTGACGAGGAGGATGTCTCCGTCTTGGATGGGGATGGATTCGAGGCCTTTTGTGAGGCCGTGGTTGCGGTAGTAGAGGCGATGGTCGTGTGGACCTTTTCCTTTGGATTTCGTCCATGCTGGGTCAGGTGTGATTGGGACGTGTATGATTTTTGGAGTGTACTTTGAGAAGAGTGGGTCTTCTTTGATGGAGTTGAATTGCAGTGGATGAGTAGAATCAAGGGATTGATGGGTTCAGCGAGGATAAAGTAATCCACGTATGGACCAATTGTGTTGAGTCGGACTTCAAGCATATCTTTTTCTCCCGAATATAGAAAGTAGTCGACGACTTGGGGTATCCGTTCTTCTGTGGTGCGAGTAATACCAGACAAGTCATTACAGTTGTGCTTGAATTTCTCCAAATTTTGAGCAAGTTGAATGTCCACGAATCCAGAATACTCGTTCCGTCGATTCACAAGATACTCAAACTGACCCCGATTTTTGAGCAATATGGAGGCAAGTCATGATTGGATTCAACGTGTCCTATCAAATCACCAGAACCCGTCACGTCATATCCATACCGCACCCCATTCAATAATGTCGCATTGTCCTTTTCGTGAAGCCCCAACCTTGTAAGATCCCCAAAGTTTGAAAACATAATGTACAAGCCCATCCAGCTTTGGGCAAAACAAGTTCCGCCTCTTTGTCTCTCAAAGCCTGAACGTCTTCAGGAATCCGATCCTGCACACGGATTACTTTAGCCGCCCGGTTTTGTACTTTGACACTAGCGTATTGATACGAATAATAGTAATGGTCCAACCCAAGACCAACGACATCGGGATATCCCCCACAAAGAACCAAAGCATCCAACAATTCACCTCTCACAATCTCCATGACATCAGACACGAGTAATAAGTCGCCCTTCTCCAAGATATTCAGTTTCGTTAAGGCAGGAATGCCTTCATTTCGAATCATTCCAACATCGAGTATGGCACCTTCAGTGATTGGAATAAAAACGAGTTGTTTCCAGAATGGAGCAATGCGAGATTATGCTCCAGCTTTGACAGCTGATGCGTCTTGTGATAGACAATAATGAAGGTATGAACATGTGCTGCGAGTGTATTGAGTCTGATTTCGAGGTGATCGAGGTATCCTTGGTATACGATATAGTCATACACTTTTGGTTT
Organism: Rhizoclosmatium globosum; assembly: GCA_002104985.1. Lineage (NCBI taxonomy): Eukaryota > Fungi > Chytridiomycota > Chytridiomycetes > Chytridiales > Chytriomycetaceae > Rhizoclosmatium > Rhizoclosmatium globosum. The sequence continues at coordinate 848,453 of MCGO01000005.1, read as the reverse complement.
ATGTTCTGAGGGAGTTCGAGGAAGGCCGTTGATGGACATGCACAGGCGTTTGAGCTTCTCTTCAGCAAGGAGAACAGCGGATGTGTGATCGGAGCTCGGTGGTTCCGGGACAGCTTCTTTTGATATTGTAGTTGCGGGTATAATAGGCTTCGGAGCATCCTGGATTGAAGTATGCATTAGTAAAGTGCAGTGGGTAGTTTGACAGTGCCTGGTCCCACCAGTGTCAGTATCGCCGATATCACCAGTAGCAGCGTGATGATCAGGCCGGCCGTTGTAATCAGGCCATTGACAGTTTTCCCGAGGCCAAGATCCGGCGGACAACCCTCGTTGGTGTTTCAGTGGACCAGTAGATTCTCACAACCATTTTGTTTTTTGAAAGTTCTCTTTTCTTCATTCTTCTTTTTCTCTTTCCAAAAACCCAAACCAAACGATGGACCTCAGCGTCAAACTCATTTGTCCGCACTGCAGAAACCCAGTACCAAACATTATCGACAACACACGAGACGGCGACCTCATTTGCGGCGACTGTGGCCTCGTTCTTGCTGACAAGGTGGTGGACACTCGGTCTGAATGGAGAACATTTGCTGACTCAGAAGGCGATGACCCGTCGCGTGTTGGTGTAAGTATTGATTGAATAGTTGTTCAGTTGTTGGTTTGTTGGTTGGACTGGGCTCTCCTTCCGTGAACCACTTGGCACACTCACTCACCCTTGCCCGCCCCACACATGGATTGGATGCACCTGTTCTAATCACTTGGAACTCAGGCTGCCGCAGACTCGCTTCTCGGTGATGCAAATACACTCGAATCAACTACTATTTCTCGCAAGGACGGCGGAACTGGACGGGCAAAGGACATTTCCCGTATCCACAACAAACTCGCAGACTCCAAAAAACAGAATGCTCTTATGGATGCCGCTAAAGAGATTTCTGCATTGTAAGAATCGTCTCTTCCTTCTCCTCCATTCACCTCACACGTCAAATAGGTCCGACCGTATTGGTCTTGAAAAGACAACAACAAACTCAGCTATCCAATTGTACAAATCATCGCAATCAAACGCCCAACTCAAAGCAAAGCCATCTACTTGGGTCATGGCCGCGTGTATCTATCTTGCCTGCAAATCCAATGGTGTGAACCGTACATTCAAAGAAATCTGTGGTGCAACGAACGTTCCAAAGAAGGAAATTGGAAAACTCTACAAACTCTTGCAACAACACTTCAAAAAAGATATGGCGGAGCAAGGGCAAAGTGGAGAGCTTGTGCAGGGTCCTTCGGGTGTGGAAGGTTTTATTCGTCGTTTTACGGGAGACTTGGATTTGCCACCTGCCATTGTGTCTGCTTGTGTGACGGTTGGAAATAGTGTGTATGAACGTGAATTGCTAGCTGGAAGATCCACCATCACGCTTGTTGCGTCTGTTATTTACTTTGTCGTATGTATGAGTGAGAACCCAAAGAGTGCTATGGATATTGCAGGAGTGTCTGGATGCACGGAAGCAACCCTGAAGAACGGTATGTTCCTCGTTCACTCAACCTTGGATTGATGGCTAATTTCTTGATAACAGCATACAAAATCATTTACCAGCATCGTGAAAGTCTCGTTGAAGGCCTCAAGCTCCCCAAAGGCTTGGAAGCATTGCCCCGTTAACCTAATCATTGAAAGAGAAAACCAATATAAATACTTGTGCACAATATACATTCCTGGCTTTAATAAAAACAAAGATACATTCAATCAATCTTCATCTTCATCCTCACAATCCCAAGTCAAAAGCGGGTCTCCTTCATAACTCGGAAACAAATGCTCAACTTCCCTCCAAAATGGATCACCCTTCACTGGTATTCCTGAAATATGATGCCCACTGGTCCCATAATGAACCGACAAGTCTTCCATCGTAGGAAACACATTCTGACATCCAAAACACGTAAGTTCCGCCGTACAACCACGAATATAGTTGATCAGTCGAATGATTCCATACTCTGTCAAAGCATATTCACGCTTAATCCCTTTCAAACTGAACCCATGCATAGTTTCCAAATGCTCCACCGCCTCCTGAACATTTGGAAGCATCACATCTTCAAACAAACACATGGTTCCTTCCCCACCCAAATCCTCCAGATCCGCATGCCAATCTTCCCAATCCCCAAGTTCCTCCTGACCTCGTTTCTTGTCCGTGTCGTCGTCGCATTCGATCTACGTCTTCGTCCATTTCATCGTCTTCGTCATAATCAACTCGTTTTCGTCTTCATCCAGGACTCCTTCAAAGTCACGCCACCGCCGCCCTTCGAAATCAGAGTAGTTGATGAGATAGAAGCGATCGTACTCGCAATTCCATGGGTTCACTAATACTTGACAGTTAGTTCATTGTGACAAGTAGGAAGTTGTTTCTCAGCTTCTGCTGTTAAAGATTTGGATTGCCGCTTATGAACTCGCTCCCCACTTTTCCCCGCGAAAAACTCGTTCGCTACGCTCACATTTCCATTATTTTCCGGTTTCAGGGCATCGAGCTGTTAATAACCCCACCTTTAAAATGCCTCTTCTTCCTCATATGCCTCCTCAAAACAACAGTATCCGGAAACACACCCTCACAGTAGATGCAAACACCCTTCGCCATCTTCGCCTCCAGCTCCGTAAACAGCGTATCAACATCAATCAGATTCAAGGGGTTTCCTAAATGGAAGGAGTGTTCCTGATGCATGTGCGTGAAGAGGTCTTGTCGGAGTCGGGGGTTATTTTACAGAAGATGCATTTTCGGGGTGGAGGTGGGGATGTGTGGAGGGATGTTTTTTGATGTGTTAGGAGGGAGGTTAGTTTGTTTTTGTGGAGGGAATGGCGGAGGTATAAGTCTGTTGGAGTGTTTGGGTGTCCGAGATGGTAGATTGGTTGGAGTTGTGATGGGTTGTGGGAAGTTGATGCTGGAGTGGTAGATGTAGGATTTCCAGTGCATGTAAATGACTTGTATGTTGAGACATCTTCAAGAGTGAATGGAATCTGAAGTTCATTGTATATTTCGTATAGGATAGATGTATCTGGCTGAGCGTGTTCTTTTGAATCTGACAGAGAATACATATCGTGGTCATCATCCAAATCATCTTCATCTTCCTGACCAGAGAAACAATCAATTTCGTCTTCAGTAAGAGGATCTGGTTGAGGTTGTGGATGCGACTTTGCGATTAAGTGATCTGGAAAGAGTCGTAAGAATCGAAGTTATTAGGACCAACCAAACAACGCACCGTCCATAATGCCTCCCCACTTCACCAAGTACCAATCAAGATACGGCATGACCTGAGTCCTACGACAGACACAGAGCCGGTGGACAGAGGCCAAGTGGTCAAGGACCTTGTGTGGATTGAGCAGCGATGACTGGTCCAAAGCGTCGTTGCAAAGTGGAAATGGACATGCAAAATGACTGATTCCGCTGAAGAAACTTGATTCTGGAATCAGTTGTTTTGCGGGTTCTTCCTTCTCGTCCTTCTCGTCCTTCTCGTCCAGGTCCTTGTCGTCCTTAGGGTTAGGGTTAACAGCCTCTGATGCGCTTTGAGGACGAGTTCGAAGGCGGCGCTTTGGCGGGGGAAGCGACGGCGACGGCGGAAGAGAAACTCCGCGGCCAATCGATCGAAGTGGTCGCATTGATTTATCAATAAAAGAAAGAGAAGAAACACCAAATGAGCAATGGATGCACTTCTCCTGTCGATTTCCAAGGGGATTCACTTGAAACAATCAACGAATTAGAAGCAACAAAGAGCCTTTCTTGATTGGTTCCGCTGTTTCAACTGGGACATTTGCAACGGAGCCTGAACTAGTTTCTCTGTTTGATGCACTGGTTCCGCTCTCATCGTTCAATTGTCTCAAAAGATGCGATTCGGTTGCTGAAGACCTGAGGTGCGTGGCCTTCCTTGAATGCATCCTCTGTTTGATGCTATTGCTGACCCTTTCGTCTCGTTCAGGTTCTCACTGCTGCACTCGCTTCAAAGTGGCCCCAGCGATACTTCTTAAGCTATGTGCATGTCTCAAGGCGAGGGAGTCCAACTTAAAGGAGGTACGCTTTCGTTTACAAACTCGTCCTCCAAACCCACTGACCCTCTTCACCAATCAGAAAGCACAAGCGCTAGCTCTCTTTGTTTCAATCACACAACATTATTCCACAATACAAACGAATCTTGATGCTTCTGACTTGAGCTCATCTTTCAACAGCTCAATCGTTCAACTCACTTCGTTCCTCAATATTCCTCTAATTTATGCATCTGACCTGGAAACATGTAAGAAGGAACTTGAATACAACGTATAGTGTACGATCTGACTCTATCCACAGTAACTGATTCCCAAGCTTGGACACAAATCAAGTCTTTCGAAGCAACGTCACCTCTGCTCTTTCAAATCATTATCAACTTTCTGTCTCCGAAAATTGTGATTTCAAGTTTCTTGAAGACGAAATGTTGGACTTCTGATTACACAATGCCTCGCGTTTCTACCTTGTTCTGCATCGCATCCCAAATGGATAACGACAGAGTCGCAAAATAATGCTCAAACTATGCTTTCAATTCTCTCCCAACGTCACTTCTCCAACTTACGCGCTCCTCTTCCCCGCCAACTACACCCGAAGAATCCCTCCTTCAAATACATGCAGCTCGAATCTTGTCTACTCAAGTAAAGCCCTATTTTGCAAAGTCAACTGATCAACTCACAGCTCTTCGAACAACACCAAACAAACCTTGGGAAAGGCTCCAAAACCAAAACACATTGCGGGACAAGTCTTTGAAACACAACCATGGAAATCAGACTTTCCCGAATGTGTCTTGATCTTTGAATCCCTCATTGCTCGTATTTCCTCCATTCCTCCCTCCCTTCAAAACCTAATCATCCCCACAATACTCACCCTCATCGACGACTACGAACCAACGTACAAAACTCGAGGCTTAACTCTCCTCCCGATCCTCCTCCAAAACTTTCCCCAGAAAGTCTCCGCGCCACCAACCTCGGCACTGTCTTCCAAGACTCCCTCCGGTCTGCCTCACATACCACTCAACCCCTCCCGTCCTCTCCGCAGCCTTCCTCGCCACCCCACCACTCCTCAAAACCCTGTACCCAACCAAATCATCCCTCCAAACTCTCCACACATCCGCAACACTCCTCTTCCGTGAAGGAATCCTCCGCGGCTTGCCACTCACAATCGGCGGCACACTCGCACCACTGCGCACGATCCTCTCCGCGATCCCAGAGTTCATGCCTTTACTCGGTGCACACACCGTGTTACAACACCTCGCACCACTTACCACTACCTGTGTGAAGTACTTGAAATACACACGAGTGACACTGACACGCAAATCCTGCGGCGCGGGGTTACTAGCTGTAATAAGGGGAGGCGGGTGGCCGCGTATTGGAGTGTACCATGATGTTGTTGTGAAGGCTGTTGCAGGGTGTTGGATGGAAGTCATCAGAGAAGAAGAAGTGGAGAAACGGGACACGCGACGTGTTGGACGAAAGGCGACGATAAGGCTGGAATGCGGAGGGAGGAATTGAAAGGGCTGTTGCAGGAAGTTGTGAAGGTACTTGATGGAGTTTGTGGAGATGTTGTGAAGGTGGATTTCGAGGTGTTGGTAAAGTTGGATAAGGAACTGTTTGGGCCGTTGATTCCTGAATCTGCCATGCCTCAATCCGCGTAAAGTGCAGCGGATAAATTTTTAGGTGGATATATTTAGTCTCCAACTATTGAAACGCGTGTGCGAACACATAAACTACATAACATTCCTAATTTCCTCGTTCCCCTCGCCAACCACCATCACACATCATTTTCACGCAATCCCCGCATCATCTAAATTACTCCCCAATATAATCTTATTCACTGTATCCAGCACCTTCCTCGTCTGCTTCGTATCCGTCGCCCACGTAAAATGCACATAAATCTTGCGTTCAGGGTACTTGTTAATCGCCAAAAACTTGTTTGCAAAGAACGTGCTTGTCCCCCCGTAATCTGTGTCGTCGCCGATATAGTCTGGGAAGAATTGGGATACAGGTGACGTTTTGATTTTTTCGGTGAAGAGGTCGATTTTGTTGAGGAAGAGAATCATGGATGTTGTTTTGAAGAGGGGGTGATTGCAGATGGATGCAAATAGGTTGAGAGCTTCCAAGACTTGTTTGAGGTGGTGCGGTTAGATATTGGGTGTTGAGGTGGAACAATACTCACTTCGATTTGTGGAGTTATCTTCATAGCATACTTGGTCATAGGAACTTATGGCTGCAAGGAATATAATTGCGCTCACGTCGTCGAAATAGGGGGCCCACTTTTTACGTTCACTTCGCTGACCTCCCACATCAAAAATCCTGACCAGAACTTTTTTGATTTCATTTTTGTTTCGGTAATATTTGTCGTCATTGTTCGGCAGTGGAGAATATCCTGTGGTGTTGGGGTATACGTTGATACACAGATGCGGTCAATGTCAGTTATGAAGCTGTTTTGCAATGTGATGGAGGTTAGCACCACGCAACGAGTAAATGCCAATACTCAACTATTTACAACAGTCAATAAGCTGAAACTCATTTGCACGGGAGTAACAATACTGTATTCCAGGGTCGTTCCATATCAGCTTGATAGCGTCCACAATCTCCGCTGATATTGAATCCCCCGAATGTGTGAACGGAGTTGACTTGATTTTCGCCGCAGCCAAAGGGCCCGGCCCCACCTGCCTTGAACCTCCGACACGTTTATATTCAGCCTCAGCCGCCTTCGCCTTCGCATCAACAACCTTAACCGCCTCACCCTCCTCCTCCATCGGCGACTCCATATTCGACCTTGAGTCATCCAAACTTTCTTCACTTCCCAGAATATCAGAACCCTTCCCACCACCAATACTCCCTATAATCGCGCTCACAGGCCGTGACGCATTATGCTGAGAACTAAGCGACTCAAGTCGATCCAGGTCATCAGGAATAGCAGGTGCGGGGGTAGCAAGCACCTCAGGATCGAATCCGTAAGGGATTTTCAGGGAATCCATAGCCCAACACAGTGCTTTCGCAGCCGTAATAGCGTTCCCCTGGATCGCAGTACGGTATATGACTTGTTCATCTGTGGCGAAACCTTTGCCGTATATAAGTTTCATTTGCTTTAGGATTGTTGATTTGCCACTTTCTCCAGATCCTGAATAGATGTTAGCGTTTGAAATAGTGGATATTTGACATATACCAAGGAGAAGTAGTCGTATAGAGTCATCGATTTCTTTTGCGTCGTTTTTGAGGGCCTTGTCTATAGCTCTGCTAGCTGCAATTGCTTCTGCATCTTGAGGACTGGATGCACATCCGCCCATTCTTGAAAACAAAGATTTACTCAAACTTATGAAGAAAGCCTTTGAGTAGTGATAATTTATTGTCAAGAATATATATATCATGCTTAAAGTTAAATGTTGGCGTTCTCCAAATTGGAACTGAGAACAACATATCAAATTTATGCATTTATCGAAACATTAAAACTTACTTGAGAATAATTTTGTTGACCGTATCGAGGACCTTCTTTGTTTGCTTTGTGTCGGTTGCCCATGTAAAATGGACATAGATTTTCCGCTCTGGATATTTGTTCAATGCCAAAAATCGACTGGCAAAGTACTCTGACGTGTTTCGAAATCATTCGGTCCTATGAACGGTTTTAAATGCTCTGTAAAGCAAGGTTGGTCTCACCTGTATATGATGGGAAATAGTTGGCGACTGGGGAAGTCTCAATCTTGCTTTTAAACAGATCAATTTTGTTGAGAAATAGAATCATTGATGTCTTTTTGAACATTGGGTGATTGCAGATGGAGCTGAATAGATTTAAAGATTCTAAGACTGTTGATAGTTTGTAAGTTGCTTGACATTTTGTTAGGTACTTACTTCGGTTCGTTGAGTTATCTTCAAAGCAAACTTGGTCATATGAGCTGATGGCAGCCAGGTAAATAATTGCATTGACGTCATCAAAGTACGGTGCCCATTTTTTTCGTTCACTCCTTTGTCCCCCAACATCGTAGATTTTAACTGTCACACTTTTAATAGAGATTTTGGTTTCACTTATCGATGTCGTCATTATTCTGCAGTTCAGGATATCTTGTTCGTTGGGAACGTATGTCTTCAGTGTTATTCGATCAAGATCCGTCATAAAGCTATGCAAGTAAAATCAGTTCCCCTTATGCTACAAAAACGAACTCACTATTTGCAAGAATCCATCAGCTGGAACTCGTTTGCGCGTGAGAAACAGTACTGAATCCCTGAATCGTTCCACACTGTCTTGATATGTGCAACAGTTTCTGGCGACAAAAACTCCCCTTGTATAATGCTGAATGGATGCTTTTTAATTGCGATGGCCGCATCAGCCACAGCCCCAGTCTGCCTTGATCCTCCCTTCCGCTTATATTCTTGTTCCGCAAGCAGTACAAGAGGATTGTTCTTAAGGTTGGGATTATGTCCTTCTCCAATACTATGTTTTGAAGCCGTGACACTTTCACGCTTTGAATCGGATCCATTTCTATCTATTCCAGTTTGGGACTCAACAGAACCGTGAAAGTCACCATCTGCTTCATCTTCATTTTTTGCTGCTTGGTCGTCAACACGTTCCAAAGTTGCAGATGGATCAAACCCATAAGGAATCTTGAGCGTATCCATGGCAAATATTAGACTCTTGGCACACGTGATAACATTGCCAAGAATTGCCGTTCGGTACGATTGTTGCTCCTCTTCCAGAAACCCTGAGGTGTAGATAATTTTAATCTGCTTCAGAATTGTTGATTTGCCAGTCTCTCCAGCTCCTGTTTGTGAATAATCAGAGAGCAAGCTCGAAAGTTGTGAAACTAACCCAGAAGCAATAGTTTGACCACATCAGCACTCCCTTTCTTTTCTGAATGAAGAAGCTTGTCGATCTCTTTGCTGGCTATCAGGGCAGCCTGAGTTTCTGGTGATGACTCGCAAGCTCCCATACTTCGTGACTGTGTTCTATTTCTAGAAGTGGGAAAAACATCTCACCCATCTTAAGAATTTTATTTGCATAATTATCGTTAGGTTGTTAGATACCAGCCTCATTTAGGTTTTCACTGATATATTTTAACATTCAAGACTTGAGAAACACTGCTTTACTTACTTCATGATAATTTTGTTGACAGTTTCCAATACCTTCTTTGTCTGTTTGGTATCTGTTGCCCACGTGAAATGTACGTAGACTTTCCTGTCTGCGTACTTGTTTGTCTCTAAAAACAACGATGCAAAGTACTCTTTTCCGTTAAAAAAGTCGTTCGGACCTATAAATCAGCTCAGAAGTTATTGCAATGGAAGCGAAGCCCACTATACCTTGATACTTGGGGAAATGTATGGAAATAAGCGATTTAGGAAGCTTAAGCTTGAACAAGTCAATCTTGTTGAGGAACAAAACAATCGCAGTTGTCTTGAAAATGGATGATTGACGATGGATGAGAACAAGTTTAATGCCTCGGTCACTGTTTGGGGCTTAAACTCCACGAAACCAAAACGTTCGCTTACTTCTGTTGGTGGCGTTATCTTCCTCGCACATTTGGTCGTAGGAGCTGATGGCAGCCAAATAAATAATCGCATTCACGTCGTCAAAGTAAGGCGCCCATTTTTTCCTTTCACTCCTCTGCCCCCCAACATCAAATATTCTAAACATCATTTTCTCAATCTGGACACGCGTTTCAGTTATGGTAGTTGTCGTAATTCGGCTATGTAAAATATCTTGATCTGTAGGAACATAGTCAGGAACGCATATTCGATCTATTTCATTCAAATAGCTGTCATACTTTAGTTTTACGTCATAAATAGATTTATGATCTTACATGGCGCAGCAATCAAGCAAATGATATTCATTCGACCTTGAATAGCAGTACTGTATGCCAGAATCTGCCCAAAGAAGCTTGATTGCATCTACAAGGTTCTCATCCAAACAAACCCCTCTGACGTCAAAACCATTACTACATTCTTTCGAACTAAGCGGGATGCCTCAGCAGCTGAACCACTTTGAGATTTTCCTCCCGCTTTGATATACTCTTCTTCCGCCAACTTCGCAAGGTCCTGATGTGAAATACCCGATGGCGCTATAAATCGGCTGTTTTGTCTCGTTCCATCATTGATTCCTCAGCAATAGACTGCTTTGTTACATTCGCACTTATTTTCTGAAGTTTTAAAGTAGAAGCCGTTTGTGATGACAACTCTGAGGATAGCATAGAACTTCGATTTTGTGGTGAACCAACTTCTTCGACTTGCTCAGTCTTTGACGGTTTTGCAGTGGAAATATGCGAAGATTGCCATTTAAAACCGAAAGGTATTTTGAGCGTATCCATTGATATTGCGAGCGTTTTGATACATGTCAATATGTTTGAGAGGACTGCACTTCGGAATACTTTCTTTTCCTCCGCTTCAAATCCTTTCCCATAGATGAGCTTAATTTGCTTCAGTACAGTCGATTTTCCTGTTTCGCCAGTACCTATTCTAAAGTGGTAAGGTTCGCATGACTTCAGTGTACGTAACTCAACCTAACAATAGAAGCTTCACCGTATTCTCCATTTTCTTCATATCATCTCTGAGTAGCTTGTCTATTTGCTTACTTGCAATCACCGCAGCTGCGGTTTCCGGTGAGGACTCGCAGGCGCCCATATTAATACTAAGGTGTGAGTTTACTGGAACAATGGAACGCCAAAACGGCGCAACCCTTTCTTAAAAAGAGATGCATTTTATTAATTTTTACTATTTCACTCTATTTGACAACGCTGATTTTTGCCGATCTTACATTCCTGCGCCTTTCAAGTTTGAACTGTTGTGCTAAGAGTTAAGGACACAATAAGAAATACGCGCAAAATACCTCGTTATAATTTGATATACAGTTGCCAGTACTTTTTTGATCTGTTTCGTATCAGTTGCCCAGGTAAAGTGAACGTATATTTTTCTTTTCGCATTAGCATTTAACGCCAAAAACTGCGAAGCGAAGAAGGCTGAGCCTTTGTCAACGTTATTTGGGCCTAAGTCGTTCTCAAGGTAAGCATATTTTCTTGATGGGAGGAAATAACAGTACCCTTAAACTTGGGAAAATATTTCGTAATAGGAACCGTTTTTAGCTTCGTTTTGAAGATGTCAATTTTGTTCATGAAAATGATGATAGCCGTAGATGCGAAGATTGGATGGTTACATATTGATGAAAATAGTGTCATAGCTTCTTCCACTGCAGAAACACTTTATCAGCTTGACGCAGAAAGCTTACGTCAACTTACATCTATTTGTAGCATTATCTTCCACTAATACTTGGTCATAAGAGCTTATAGCAACCATATAGATTATCGCGTCGACATCATCAAAGTAAGGCACCCATTTCTTCCGTTCCGTCCTTTGGCCCCCCACATCAAATACTCGAAATAGAACATGCTGAATCTTAATCTTTGTTTCCGTGATTGTTGTTGTCATAACACGTGAATTGAGAATATCAGAGTCTGTCGGTATATATTTTGGATCGGTTATTCTGTCCAGGTCATTCAGGAAGCTAAAAATCGCAGTTAACCAAATAAAAAACGTGAACTATATCATTTAAAACTCACTATGCACAGCAATCAAACAGTTGAAACTCATTTGCCCTTGAGTAACAATATTGTATCCCGCTATCCTGCCAAACAGTTTTGATGGATTCTATTACTTCTTCAGGTACAGACTCGTCGATTCCAAAACAGAAGCTCATTTCACATCCCCGAATAACTTGTGCTGCTTTAGGGCTAGGCCCCGATTGTCTATTTTCCCCACCAGCAGCATAATAGGCTTCCTCCGCTGATTTCGCGACGCGTCCCAATTCTTTCCCTTCGTTTAAGCTACGTACAGATCCCGTATCCCCACTCTCTTTTTCAGGTTGATTGAGAGACGCGTGACTTCGAAACGCGCTTCCAAAAGCTCCTGATGCGGTTTCTTTTAACGGTGGGGGTTCAAATCCATATGGAATCTTCAAACTATCCATAGCATATACAAGTGCTTTGGCGCACGTTACGACGTTGGCTAAAATTGCTGTTTTGTAGCCGATCCTTTCCTCTTCTGTGTATCCCGTTCCATAGATCAACTTGAACTGCTTCAGAATCGTAGACTTTCCTGTTTCTCCAGCACCTGCAAACAGTAGTGCTCAGTAAATAACGCTTTCGTGCTTCTTACTGCAGATCTACCTAATAGAAGCATTTTCACGGTTTGCTGAAACTTTGCCTGCCTTTGCTCCGCTTTGATGTTCTGATCTATCTTTTTGCTCTGCGCTGCAGCTGTAGCTGACTCGATCGAGACACAGCTTCCCATTTGAATGAAAGAGGTTGATGTCGCGGTTGAATTTTTGGACAGACGAGATTTACAATTTTCAGTAGTTCTCTCTTCTCTCCATTATCTTATATAAAGCTATAGATACTTTTTATGACGTATATTGTCTTAAAGAAAACGCGAAAATAAATGAATTCATAACTAGCCCAATCCAACAGCACGACACGTATTCTCAAAAATCCACGCAATAGCTTCCTCATTTCAGTAAAAACACATATGTATCATAGGCCTGCTTCCACAAGGTTCGATCTTTCAAAATAAATAAAATCTTTAGCTAAAATACGCGAGGACAATATTCCTCACCGTAGAATGATTTGATTCACAATCGCCAGCACTGTTTTGATTTGTTTTGTGTCTGTTGCCCATGTGAAATGCACGTATATTTTCTTCTCATATTTGTTCAGTGATAGAAACCTGGTTGCAAAGTACTCTGATCCATTGTCATAGTCGTTGGGGCCTTTAAACGAAACATAAGCAAGTATTTAAAATCCAAATGAAATTACCTTCATATGTTGGGAAATAGTCTGAGATGAGCGTCGTTTCTAGTTTTGCACGGAATAAGTCGATCTTGTTCATGAAAATGATCATGGCCGTCTTTTTGAACATAGGATGATTACAAATTGAAGCGAAGAGATTTAGCGATTCCACCACTAAATAGTTGGCACGTGTTAGTCATGATTTATCATCTATCGCTAAGTTCTCACTTCTATTTGTTGAGTTATCTTCAAAACATATTTGATCATATGAGTTGATTGCAACCAGGTAAATGATAGCATTGATGTCATCGAAATAGGGTGCCCATTTTTTCCTTTCGCTTCGTTGACCTCCGACGTCAAACACTCGGAATATAATCCCTTCGATTTTGAATTTCGTTTCACTGATTGTTGTTGTCATTACACGAGAGTTGAGGATATCCTGATCAGTTGGCATAAATGTAGGATGACACAATCGATCCAAGTCATTCAGGAAGCTACATCAGTCAACGTTAGCCGCCAACCAACCAGAAAAGAGATAGTAATACATACACAGCACAACAATCTATCAGCTGATACTCATTCGCCCGTCGATAACAATACTGAACCCCAGAATCCCTCCAAATCAAAGCAATAGCATCAACAACATTCTTTGGAATCGGTTCCCCAATCCCAAACCCCATCGGACTCGCATGAATAATCGCCGCAGCATCCCACAGAGGCCCCACCTGCGTTTCCCCCGTATTCAACAAATCCAAATACGACTGCGCCGCCGCCCTCGCAATCGGATCATCATGCTTCGACAACTGTCCCTCCACAACATCTTTCTTGGGCTCATCTTCACCAGCCTCGCCCTCCCCGACAGACCCCGTCTCGCTCCTGGAGTCATCGGCGCCGGCCATGGAATCCAGCACCTGGAGTTGTGCAACGTCTACGGTGGAGGGGTCGAAGCCGAACGGGATTTTGAGGACTTCCATGGCGTTTAGGAGGGTTTTGGCGCAGGTTATGATGTTGGTTAGGATTGTGACTCGGTATGCGATTCGGTCTTCGTCGACGTATCCAGTTCCATGGATTAGTTTTATTTGTTTTAGAACGGTTGACTTTCCGGTTTCTCCGGCGCCTAATGGTGGGGAAAGGGTTATTTTATGTGGTAGGGTTAAGGTGATTTGTGTGGAGGTGGAAAGGAAAATGAGGTCTGGATTGTGGAAAGCACGAGTAAATCTTTACCTAATAGAAGTAATTTGATGTTCTGCTCTGTGGCTTTCAGTTCCAGTTTAAGAGCTTTATCGATTTCTTTACTGGCCGCCGCTGCAGCGGCTGCTTCTGCTGAAACACAGTTTCCCATATGAAATAATCAGTTTTTCCGAAACAGTGATTTTGATTTCTTTCGTCGAAAGTAATATAGATTCGTCGTGATTAATGTAAAGCTTCAAGACACAAGAGTTGGAAGGTTTGATGTCAAATGAAGACAAGAATCAAGATCCCAGATAATAGTTTCACGGAAACAAGATCCGACGATAACTTAATAGAAGATAGTTTTCAAAGACTGTATATATCGTATTACGCCAAGATTCGCGTTGGATAGTTGGTTGTGGGCTGATTGGATTGATGAAGCCTGCAACATGAAAGAAGGGGTTAGAATACTGTTTTCACTTGCTAAACTCCTCGAAGACTCAAAAGCAGTGATTTTATGTTTCCTCGTCCGTTCAACTGCTTCCAAGATCGGCAAAGGCCCGGACCGCGTTTCAACCCTCCAACACACGTCCCAGCAAGATGTAAAACCCGTCTAGATGGCTTCCTCAAGGGCTGAATATGTACCTTGTGAGAGGTTCCAGACGAGTTGGTGGCGAGGAAAAGCTGTTTTGGTGGTGTATGGGGTGTTTCTTTGTCCACACAATAAGCAGCAAAAGTGGTTGCAAAAAATTTCAAACTCGAATCGAAGGTAGTTAAAAAGAAGAGTGAAGAAGGGGGCTATTTATTTATGGTTTGGTTTGTTTATTGCGAGTGAGCGAGTTGGTTGTGATATAATCCCCCACATCATCCTCCCATTTACATTTCAAAAGCCCACAACTCAAGAGATTGAATCACAAACTCAGCCTTACTGGATAGCCGCTCATTATTGAACGTCTGACACGGCCCACTGTGTCCGTTGTATAAATCTTGATCCACCCATAATCCAAAATGACCCTCCCTGTCACGAGATAAGAAAATTACAATCGAACCTCTTCCACTGGAAGTTATAAACTTACCCTCCACCAAGTGCGATCATGTGAGCCTCTCCAAGAATCAAATAGTCATTCGCACCAGTTGCTTTGAAGACCCTTACGTCAGGTTGAGACCCCCCATCAACCGATTCTGTTGCCTTCCACAAGAAGCTTTTTATGGGAGGTGGTCACGTTAGGTCGTCGCTTTAGATTCAGAGACATCGAGAGAAGCTCACCAAGACCCGTTTCCAAAGTATCCATGATTCACCCTGAAAGCTTCACTTGCATATGCACCAAAAATCTCGCCGTCCGTGTTTTTAATAACAAGTAGAACAGGGCTCGTGCCTAATGGCTCACAGTTGTGGTACATTGTGTTGAGTGAGATTCCGTGGTGGTCCAGTGAGTAAATCAGACGCCAAGTTGAAGATTCTCTGTGTAATGGAGGTAAAGCGGGTCGGATCTGAATCGCAAGAGGGTAAGTTTGCCATTCATCGTCAACATAATTCTAAAATCTCGCTCATGGGGATTGTCAATCGAATAAATATCTCCATGATGTGTCTCCGTCGTTCAAATTCAAAGACAGTAAACTTCCACGTCAGAAGCCTCAGAGTTCCCTCTCTATTATGATACACCACCCCAACATCCCTTCAAATAATAGATAAGCATACCTTTTCAGCAATTTCAGCACTCAGAATAACAGGTGCATTTTGAGGCAGTTTCCCGCCTCTAAGCAAAGTGACAGGTTTCATTGCAGTGTGCAAATCAAGCAATGAATCACGTTCCTCGCGAGTAGTCGTATTTAGCCGCGTTTGAGGTGCAGGGATGTCGTATTCTTCGTAAGGAAGGTGAGCGGGTGGCGAGGAGGAGGGAAGACCAGGTTGTGATATTTGGGAAAAGATTTGTTTGCCGTAGGAGAAGATGGAAGAGATTGGGTTCTGGAGAGGAGAAGTGTGCAGGGTTTCAGTGTGAGAGTGGTTGTCAGGAAGGGAGTGGGAGTGGGAGTGGGAGTGAGAGGAATGCGGGATTTGAGGAAGTGGCCGGGCCGAGTGAATTGGGATTGGGTCCGAGTGTTTCTTTCCCTCGGACAGGTCAATCAACGAGTGTTTTGTCTCTGGGAATTCGATGTGGATTGGGTTTGGCTGTTCGGGCGTGGCGGTGGCGGTGGTTGGATTGTGTTTTGGCGATTGACTCGGATGGGCCGACTGGGTTTTGTGGTCGAAGGCCGTGTCGTCGGCGATCGCGGACGAGAGCAGCTGCCACAGGAAACTGCCGATTGTTCCGGGCGGGTCCGTTGATTCGGTTGATTCGCTTGATTCAGTTGATTCGTTGGAGGGTGGTGCTGGTGGTGGTGCTGGTAAGTGCGAAGACTGCGACAATTCGCCTTCGTTTGTTGGTTGAAATGTCGTCGTAGAAGGCGTTGCTGCAGCGGGCTCGGGCTCGTGGCTGTTGCTCAAAGGTGGCGCGTGGTCCATTGGAAGAAGGCGCCTTTTTGGGAAAGTTTACTTTCTCACTTCTACTTTTATTAGACATGAGCTAATTGGAGGGAATATTCAATTCCTCGTGTGATGGCATAAAACAGTCCTTCACGTGTACTTTGATGCGGTCCCATGCAACACGGACAAGTGATCTCCCATCAGAAACACCCACCTCACGCTTCTCCTTCTCCTCATCATTCACTTCATGCATCCAAAGAACAAATGCTGTCACTGATGCAACGAGGAATCCAATTCCGTCATTCCCGCTTGCAACAACAACACTTCCTCCAACAAAGGCAACCAAAAATCCATTTGGTGAGTCCTTCAATTTTGCTTTCTCGGTCACTGTTAGGTCTCGCATGGCGCTTGCAAGTTCAACACCAGAAATCACGAGCATGACGCCCATAACACTTCCTGGGAACGCTTGAATAACTGGCAACAGCGCCTTTCCGAATAGAAGTCCCACAATTATCTTGCAAACACCCAAGAAAACGACTGAAAATGGGGATCGTGCACCAAATCGATACTGTCCTGCAAGACCACCAGATCCCGCACAATAAGGAATTGAACCGAACCTAGCATTGCAGATAATTATTATATAATTCCACCTTCATACCCCACACCAAACACACAGAAAACTCACCAAACACCAATAACGTTCATAAGCCCAACAAACACACCGACATCCCTCACACTCGCCACGGGTCTCTTCCTCTCAGGAAACAAATCATCCGCCAATTTACTCGTCGCAAACACCGAATTCAAAAGCGTAAGCGGCAACTGCCCCAACCCCGCATTCAAAAACCCAAGTTTAAAGTCCACACCCGTCACATTACTCCAAAGCAAAGAACTTGGAAACGCAGGGCCGATGCCACCCAGCGAAACCGACGACGTCGTTACACTTATAAGCGCGATAATAAGGGAATAAGCAATCAAGACAATCGCTGTAAAGTTGAGCCGCTTCCGAGGGTATAGGGCCAAGACTCCTACAAACGCAACCAGAGCAACCATGTAGTTATCGCTCCAAAACTTGAGTGTGCCTGGGTTTCCCGAGAATGTTCCTGAATTCAAGATGGAGGTCATTCCCTTCGTGACGAGGGACAGGCCTGTTCCGAGTTGGATTCCGCGGATGAGGGGTAGTGGGCAGAGGCGATAGATTGGAGTGAGGAGGTTTGTGAGGGTGAGGAGGAGGATGATTGAAGATGTTGTGAATCCGGCTGTTGCGAGTTGGGCGGCGGAAAGGTGTGTTGAAAGGGCGACTGCAGCAATTGCTTTCATTGGTTGGACACACATCTGGTTCGTTGTTGGGGTTTTTGTTTCATTGGTGGGTTAGAGGTGATGTAAAGGTTGAAGCAGGTATTAAGCTTACGGGGATTTTGAACCACAGACCAGCGATAATGTTGAAGATGCCGCCAAAGAGAAGCGAGGTGGTTAGATTTGCCTGGCCTGCCGCACACAGTGACACGAGGATGGGTACGAGAGTCCCAAGATCACCTTGATGTGTTCACCAACGATCAGTCACGAGGATAAGGGGAATGGGGAGAGGACCATTGGCCAGCGAACCAAAGTTGGATCCTCCCAATCTCAGAGAGAAACGTCCGTTTCTCCAAAGTATGGAAGCTGCATTTTGCGTTGATTGCATTGTCTGGCCGTTAAGCATTTTGGACTGGATTGGAGAAAAACGTATTGGGAGAGAAAACGTGCCAAAACTTGGCACAAAAACTAAACTGGTTTTGAATCACATGATTCCGAGGATGATTCCGAATCAATTAATTCTAAATATAATTAATAAACAAACATTTACTTTTTATTATGGTCTCAATTTGTTTAACATATTCCAAAGCTGTGGATTCAATTTATCGAAAAACGTTGGATAATTTGTTTGATTAATGACTTCAACACCGTCCATATCTGTAATTGCTTTCGTCAATGTGTGGAGGAATATAAGGCGGCGAATTTGGCAATTGGATTCCTTCAGTTCGTGCAGGACTGCTTCCTTTGTCGCCGTCCAACCATCCAATACTCTGCCAGTATTCTTATTCGTATAAAATGACATCGGTTCAGTTGTACTGCATGCATCGACTCGTTCTTGTTTACTGATTTCGTCAACAAAGTTGATCTGAATCAGATAGACAACATCGCCGAGTTTGTATACAATATCGGGGCCACAGCAATGATCGGGAAAGCAGATTTCATCTGCATCGCATACGCGTAAATAGGCTGCTAAATTCCCACGCGTTGATTTGAGGTTTTTCGTAGCTTCAGCTTTCAAATTCATCACTAACGCCATTCCAACAAGGTACTCCAGGACATACCCAGCACACTGCGGTTTAGGAAACGTCGAAAGCCGAACACATATATCGGGTACCAAATCAGAAACTGGTATTAAACGTCGCAAAGATTCCACAGTCGCCAGTTCTTGTAGCTCAACTGTTTGGATTCTGCCATCAATCACTTGAGGAAATCCAAATCCATAATGAATCATATCCAATGCCTGTTGATTCTGAACACGAAACGTTGCTGATCCTTTGAAGAGGAACTCAATCAACCCCATTCGTAGAATCAGGCCGAGATTATTCACATCGGAAGGTCTATTTTTAAGCTCTTCTGCGTAATACTTGAGAGGAAATAGTGGACTTTGAGGCTCCGTCAGACCCTTCAGAAATCGGGAAATGGCTTGATGTGGCAGCTCGTTAGAAGTAATAGAATCCAATATGAATGCAATAAATTGACCACGCCCAAGAAACAGCGGATTTGTTGCAAACAAGGCCACGACGCTTTGTATAAAGTCCAAGTCCAATTTACGCTCGTTCAAGGCAGAACGTATATGTAATTCAACTGCATGTGTGTCTAATAGATCAAGTCCTGAAATAACTTCATAGGATGTAACCTGATCAGCCTTCATAGCCCCCGCCAAAAGCAGTTCATCTAAACAATCAAAATTAAATCCAGTTCCACTGACGATAAACTGCGGGAACAATCCCATATGCTTCGAATAGTAGACTAGAGGAGAAAGAAATGGTCTATTTTCTTGACTACGGGGTAATGAAAATACGGCTCTCCCCTCAAGAGCTCCTTGGATATCATCGATCGCAACGAACGGGAAACGATGCGTGAATACTGTAAAACGTTTAACGAATCTTGGGAGACGAGCCAAGGCATCAAAAAGGTCAGCAAATATATCACAGCCAAAAAAGGCGGTTGGGTGAAGTTGAGCCAACAGAATCTGAGATGGCCTGTTGTATCCATGTTTCATCAGGAAGTCACATACGAACATTCGGACAAAGTAAAGTGTCTCCAATAAGTCTTGAGTTTGTGATGGATTGTTTGAGGCGAGTTGGAAGCAACGAGACATATCCGCTGACCCAAAATCCTGAAGTTGAACGTCAACTACAAAGTAATAGCCAAACTGAGAGTATAGTAATTCCAAGAGTTGTCTCGTCTTTCCCAAACCAGAAACTGAAACCAATACTTTCACGTTATTTTGTGCATTCAGTTGATAAGTTGTAAGACGCTGATCCAATCTGTTCTCCAAGCAATTATTTAAGTACGCTGATCGATATGGAGTTTCGGGATCGAATGGTGCTTGAGCTTTCATCCTGCACTCGAGAAATTTGATGACATCAAGAGTAGTTTGAAGTTTCATATTTGATGTTGCAAGGTATTCATCGCTCACTGAAAGTTTCTGTGAAGCCTTGCAATCTGTTCGAGTGTCAAAAATTAGACTTGGATGAGATCAAGCTTTTCTTGGAGGGGCGTGTGATGCAGTAAAACATCTCTTTCAATGGAATTGATTCTGATGTCCTGAGAAGGGAAGAGGGGAAACCTAGGGAATAAAGAACAAGTACCAGAGCGTGGTACAACAAGAATAACAGGATCCATATGGGACACGCCCAATCCATCCAAAGAATCAGCATTGTTAAGAGCTTCTTTCGCTTTAAACTTGGCCTGGGATGTATAAATCTCAAGTTCCTGCAACGCAATTTGATACGTCTCAGATAACTTGCTCT
Source organism: Rhizoclosmatium globosum (assembly GCA_002104985.1). Taxonomy (NCBI): domain Eukaryota; kingdom Fungi; phylum Chytridiomycota; class Chytridiomycetes; order Chytridiales; family Chytriomycetaceae; genus Rhizoclosmatium; species Rhizoclosmatium globosum. Next base: position 827,999 of record MCGO01000005.1, on the reverse strand, counting down.
CCGTCCACACCACCTTCTTCAATTCTTCAACAGTGAGAGTTGTGGATGAACCGCCGACTTTGAAAGCCTCAGAAAGGCGAGAGCCGTCAGGGTGTAAAAGGAGACACCAGATTTTCATGACGTTTTGAAAAAAAAAAAAAAAAAAGTGGAAAAAAGTCATGGATATTAATAATGATAGCAATTTATGTATACTAATCAGAAATTCAAGTATTCAGCCTCAGATTTCGAAACGATTTTCTCGATATATCTGGAATCCACCTCATCCGTCCCAAAGAACGCAGCTCTATGTTTGGACGTTTCCAGATTTAGCAAAATAATCTCATCGATATTAGGATACGCTGCTTTATCGGAGATGCTGACAAATGAATTTCCAACAAATTTATCAGACAACTCTCTCGCGTAGTGTGTGCAACAAATAAAGAGAATCTGCAGACGTCCCTCACAATTAGTACCATCAAACACGCGATTGAACAGTTTGCATTCCGCGTTCAGATGCTGAACAGAAAAGATTGTTGAGAAATTCTTCACAACTAAACCACAACAAAGTTTTACAGCTTTCGCATGATGGATTACATTTGTTATCAAGAATCCGTCAGAGGATGCAGACTTTTGTCGAGGCTTCAAACAAACAGCTGCCAAATAATCAATTTTGCTAACCAAACTACTCCAACTCCTCGGCGATGCAGTTATTGAATCAATATCAGGCAACTGAGCTCCGTTATCAGTTATCTTCGGCAAGGGGCGAGTTACTGGACTGAAGTTAACACCAGTACAATCACCAAATATTGGAGTATCGAAAAAGTCAGGCAGAACCAGGCGAGGCTGTCCAGGAGACGAGAACAATTCTTGAAACCGTTTGAGAAATATCCATTCCAAGATGTTATCAGATACGAACTGATAGTCGATGATATATCGAATATAATCTGTCAATGGAAACAAAAGGGCTTCAACGTGCTCTTTGAGAATGGGTTGAAAACGTACTCGAGCTTTCTCGGCCGTTCCTTCCCAGATAACACACGCATTTGTGGCGATTAAATCCATTGAGACTGGTTGGCCGCCAGCATCCAAGAACATTTCGTTCATGTTGATTGTAGTTCCGAGATTCGATGATTCCAACAGCTTCTTCATCGGTTCTTTGAAACAAACCAACCAATCACAGAATTTAGTCCAATTCGATTCAGGAATATGAAGTGGTTCGTCGTATTCCAGAATATTACTGAACGACCGGCACTGTATCAGAGCCTTGGTCAATGCTCTCGGTAAACCGTTTGTTTGCAGGAAGAGACAATCTGCTGCTTGAATCACTTCTGAATCTGAGAGTCCCAAGCTGGATGATATTGTTTGTCCATCCGAATGAAGCGTATTCTTCAAAATCGCCACAATCGATTCTTGTTGAAGTAAGTTGAGTTTCAGACGTTCAAATACAAAGTTATAGGCAAGGAAGTCTGTTGACGGGCGGAGGGTAGCGTGATTAAAGAGCGAGCCGCGACCAAGGAGTACAAAGAAAACCTGCTCCAATTGGAACCACTTGCTAATCACGTTTCCACAAAATTGAAAGAACTTTTCTCGTTCTTGAAAGATATTAATACCTGTTGAATGAAAGGCGTGGCCGATTTCGTTAAGCACAATGAATACAGGGCCAGCTTCTTTTGTAAGCTGCTCCATGAATGAATCAACTGCTTTGGTGGAACTATAGAGTACAGACGGTGCGACATCAAACATTGGTTTGAGTGCTTTGATGAGACGTTTCATCATTACTTTTTTCGGTTTCTTTGACAGTTCGCCTCGATCAAAAGAGATATAAACGGTGCGAGAGTCACATAGTGTCTGTTGGAATGGAGTCCTCATAGCGACAATAGGCCAAGTCTCTCTTGATTTTCGAATGTAATTTCTCCAAAATGACGACTTTCCAAGGTCCCAGATATGGTCTGCGATAGGAATAACCCATTCAAGTCCCACCCCCGTCGTGGCTCTATTGTATTTGTGTGAATGAATAGCTTGAAGCTGACTGATAGCATCCGTTCGGTCTACAAAGTACAGAGTGTCATTTTCAAGAGAAGGAATGTATGGAACGTCGTCCTTCCATTTTGGTAAGGGTGGAGCAGGAGATTTAGTCCGCTGTTTCTTTTGCGGAAGCTCTAGGTCTGATATCATTGAAGCTGAATCAATGTGTCAGCCACAGAAGGTAACTAAGGGCAACAACATACCAGACTGTGGTAGAACGATTACAACAGGATCCGTACGTGATGTTCCCAATCCAATAATATTGTCTGTAATTTCGAGAGCTAATTTCTCATTGAAGTTGCCTTGAGACGCGTACAGTTTCAGTTCTGATGGTGCTATATGAAATCTTTCAAGCTGGTATTCCACCCACACAACCTTGTTAAGGTCTTGCACAAGCCAACTAGAGGATACGCCATCTAATACGAAATTCTCTGAAAGCCGAGAGTTGTCTGGAAGGAAAAGGGAGCACCATATTTTCATATCACCACATTCCACATTGCGATTCAGCAGGAAATCTTGACTTGCTGTAAATGTTCGTGAAATGCGTATCTTTGTAGCATCTATTTGAGCAAGTGGTCAATATTCTGATGTGGACCCCGCGAAACCACCAGACCGAAATTACTCGAGCCTTTCCTGAAGGAGTTGGAGATCCAATGCACAGTCTCGATTACACAGATCTTGATTGCACTTTTCTCGGAGGTTTCGAAGGAGAGGAACGGGAAGCATACCAGATTTAGGTACAAGGATGACGACAGGATCCATGTGGGACACGCCTAATCCATCCAAACAATCAGCAACACCAAGAAATTCATTTTCTTTGTCCGGGATGCGAACGCTTTGAGTTCAACTGGACTAACTCGACACCTTTCAAATAACGGCCTGTTCTTCTCCCACACTGCTGTCCGCAATTCAACCATAATTGAAGTAGATGGAATATCGATGCGATCCCTTAGAATCAACGAAAAGTAACACATTTCTGAGTCAAAGGGAAAAGTGGAAGAAAGAAAGAAAGAAGAAAGAAAGAAGGATGCAAACACAGAACACGAATGGAGTGAATGGAGCACTGATGGTTTCCGACCACTTTAACAGCACCTTTAACTTCTGTTTCTCTTCCAAAACCAACAGACGCAGCTGCGGTCGCTGATCGATGCGCTGCTTCGAATGCCGCCCGACGCCGCGGCCGCACCCGACGCCGTCAATGCGCGTGCCCAGGCGCTCGAGCATTTGACGCAGCGACTGAGAGACTTTTCTGGGTTGGTGCCGATGTGAACGGCCTTGTTTTGGTGCGTGACTACTTAAACCTTGTTTCGAAACTATTAAAATATTTAAATAATTGAAACTATTTCATTGGTTTGGATCAAGTAGTGGTGTGTCTCCTTGTTGAATGTCCTGCCTGGTGCGGTTGCTCCTGCTTCACCGATTGTCTGTTGACCTCTCTTCACTCTCCAGTTCCCTCTATTGGATTGCCATCATACAAGGACCTTATTAACTACAGATCCACAAACCCGCTTGTTCAGGCTCTCATTCAGCTTCTGATTGTTGCAATTAAATCACCGCAACTCGTGTCCCTCAAACCGGGTCTTCCTCCTGCCGTCTCAAACTCGGTCTGCTTCATTCATTCTATCTACGATATTGCTGCTCTTCGATGGCTTTTATTCTGCGTCGTTCAGCAAACTCCAGAATATTCTCTGATGTATCTGCATTTATTGTCTGCTGAACGCCTTTTCGATGTGGGGAATCCAGTGTTTGAGAGCGTCAGAACACAAGGGTACGAATTTAATTCATGACCATGAGTGAGAAGAGATTGTACTATTAGCTAAGTGAAGAGAATTGCCAAAGAGGGTGGTCATGGCACCATTGGGAGTTTTGAAATAGCGAAGACATACATCATCTGCCTTTTAGAAGATGATAACTGTATCAAGATAAACTGGAATAAGTTATATGCAATAAGGAGGTTTCCGAGGGATCGCGAGAGAAGCGAGAGAATCGCTTTTTACATTAACACATTCAACCCCAGAGCACCGAATACCAACCATGCTGTTGTTGGCCGAATACACGAGTATTTGAACGTGATTGGGGAATTCTGTCCCGACCAACTGGCGGAAAGGTACATATTTTGCGACATACGCGACTTGCTCACCTTGATTCTTGTAGTCTCAAAGACCTTTTCTTTACTCATTATGTCGATGGACTGACTCAAACTGTTCGAGCTGGGCTCGATAATGGTGACTCAAATTCGGTACTCTTGAGATTCAATGCTCACAGCCTTTGTCATTCATATAGCATCGGCGTACAAACGAAAGATGTTGTCGTTTTTCGTGACAACAGTCCTCCTCTTTCCTCAGATACTACCTCTATTGATACCCAAACTGTCATCGCATCTATCAACTCATTCTCAAACCTTGAGTCTCTACAAAATCGCGCTTATGGAGTCAATTCACCGGTTCTCGATTTATAAACCGTTTCCGCAAACGAATCAAGAGCTCTTTGTTTGTGATGTTGCTACAATGTCGCTAGAATTTCTGTTGAAGAGTGGATTGATGGTTATTGCCCCACAGCTGTGTGAAACATTCTGTGCAATGGAAGAAGTCCATAGTGTTGCAAAAGTACGGTGAATTTGGAAGTTGAGAGAAAGTGGTTTCAGATGGGAGTTCCAGTCGATAAACTATTGGGATCAAAACTTATGTTACAAGTGCAAACCGATATAATATTAATGCGGATAATCGATCTAGTAAGGGGTCTTACACTTCTTATTTTGTTTCTAACATACCCACAGCTTCAAGATTTCGCTTGACCAGAGACCGAGAAGGACCCAACGCGCCAACTTCTCACCTCATGTCATGCTTCACCAGTGCCCAATTATCCCGACTGTGTCAGATCCTAGCAACCCGATGTGATCAGGAACAACAAACCAAACGAATCACACAAACACAAGTAATGTCCGCCGCGAATAACAACATACCGCAAAATATTCATTTAGTGCTTCTTCTTGAACTCTGTGGACTCGTGCTTGGGAAGCAAGCTGCGTTTGAGATTTTCGTGTATGTGATTCGGAAATGCGCTCGACCGTGTTTGGGGTTGCCGTTGGATCCCGTTGCGCTTCGTCAGAGTGATTTAGGGGAGTTGAATAGTGTGCATATTGTTGGGAGTTTGAGGTTGGCTTGGAAAGCGAAGGAAGGGGCGAATGGAACTGCTGATGCTTACAAGTTGAGTATTTTGTGCGTTTTTAAGGGGTTTCGTTTTGTTAATGGCTGGATTTGAAGACTGGCGTTGGAGACTTTGGTCAAGAAAGGAGAGGGTCACTTCCTTTGGATGAGACGACTGTTACGAATTTGTGGTATTTGGTCTTGCTGAAAGACGAAGTTGTGATTCATGCAGACCGCGACATTACGACAAAGTTTGTACCATCTCGTTGTAAAACTAGATTTTAATTCGGTGTATGAAGATATATCCTCGCTCCCCACTGGGCCAATATTCTCCAACTTTCAATTCCAAAAACGTCTTCACTTCCTGTGTCATCTCAAATCAACCTCCTCAGAATTCTGCATCAATTAATACCCACAGTCCTAAAGCAAACGACTCTCGCGCCAACTACTTCTCTCCTGCTCCCTCTCTCCTCGACACGTTTTTCTCCGTTCTAACAGATTGCTTCTGAGCATTGTACGCGAAAAGCAACATCCACATCAACAAACTGGAGAGCCAAACGTCAAAGACAGTATCACGTATTTGCACACACTGTCACATATCATAGCTTCTTCTGTTTCATCCAACACTGATGGGGAACCAAACAACTTCCACAGCGCAAAGAGTGTCTTTGTGATGCTCTTATCAAGGTCTTGAATTTCGAGCTGTCTATACCTGAAGGCGAACTCTGGGGCGGGACTGGAACTTCCATCACCGGCAATGCAATGACCGGTGTCGTGATGGGACAAAGTGGAAACTCGACGCCAGCAAGCATTGCAAGAGCTGTCTCCACAATCCCTGAAATCCCTGACAAACAAACAAGTATTCTGGACGCATTGAGGCAACACGTTTCAGGGGGTTTGGTTGGTGGTGACGATGGACCTGCGATTCTGTTTATGGAGAAGAAAGAGTTTCGGAGGCAGAACAGTGATGTGCTTGAGAAGCGGCGGAAAAAGGAGGGGAACAAAGTGGAGAAGAGGTTTTGGGCGGTTGAGTTTGACGCGTTGGTGTCGTACTTGATTGGTGCTTGTTGTGACGAGATTGGTGTGACTGGCCCGTTCTCGTTGGCGGAGGCTCTTCATGAAGTGCTGGAATTGCGACCATTTGATAGTCCTCCGGTTGCTTTGGCCTCGTTAGCTCAAAGTCAGAGGTATGTTTCTCTGTATATGAATTCGGTCACTGACATTTAGAAAACAGCGACACCAACCTTATCTCCAAGTTCAAAAGCCATCCTGTACTATGGGAGTGTATGATGCTGATTGCGAATGGTAAGCATCATGCTACTGTCAATCTCAAAAGCCTAAAACATCAATTTGTTTCAGATTCCAACGCATACATTTACATGAAGGACGTGATTCGCGCACACGCATCACACTCTCCAAATTCTACACACGTACCGCGACAATCACAAAGCCATTCCCAGACGAAGCCGTCGCGACCGAGTGGCTCATTCGCGTTGTTGCACGTGCACATATAGGCGTCATGGGATCTGCTGATGCAATTTTACTGCTGCCTGTTATCGGAAACAGCGAAAAGGCTGTTCTTGTGACGGCGCTGTGGGAGGTTTCTGAGAGTGAGTATTCTGGGCATGTGAAGCAGGCTGTGAAGAAACGAAAGTACAGTGGTGGTGAAGATATGGATATAAGCCACGATGATGGTAATAGTGCGGAGACAAGGGCAAAGTTGGAACAAGTCGCGAGTATGTGGAAGGAGACTTTGCTTGGGATTGTAACGAGGAACGTTGTAACTGTTGGTGTTGACTTGGCCTGTATGTTTTATCAATAAATACATCAATAAAGGCTGGGAGTGGTAGAGAGTATGTGAAGGCGGCGGCTTCCTCCCAAAAAATCGTTTTTAAAAACCATGAACGGGGCTGAGACAGTTGCCAACTCGAACGGAGTGCGATCACAAAAGGCGCGAGTTTCTTACCATTATCATCGTACGTGACTTTACTTTCAGATATGATTCTAAGTTACTGGTTCCTTGGACCTCGTCCTTTCACTTGACTTCGCATGTCTCCTTCGCTGTCCCCTTCAACCTTCTGTGCTAACTATCACACCACCATTTAGCCGATGTTGGATTGTACAGTTATGGTCCTAAGCATTACATGAAGGTCAGAAACCCCCTTTGAACTGAAAGGGAACTCTGTGTGTATGCTTGGGTTTTCTGACTTTCGACCTTCTCCTTTCCCTTTTAGCCTGCCCGTGTGAGAATGACACACTCGTTGATTACCGCATATGGACTTCACAGGAAAATGGCTGTCGAGGTACCTGACCCATCCCAAACCATCATATCTTCACCAACCATCTTAAACACTCCTACCAAAACAAGGTGCCCAACTATGCAACATTCAAGCAAATGACAAAGTTCCATACGGACGAATACATCGTAAAAATCACACCATAAACTCGTGGTGTTACTCACAAGTGCAATTCAATCTGTTCACAGGACTTTCTGCGACGAGTCACGACAAACCCAAATGACGAGAGCTTGAAAAAGTATGAGACAAAGTTCAATATGGGAGAGTATTGTGGGGATTGTCCCGTCTTTGACGGTATTTATGAGTTTTGTATGCTCAGTGCTGGTGGTTCTATAGGTATTTTGTTACAGTCCGACAGCCATTTGGTTTTATTTAGACGCTTTTTTTTGCTTGTTTAGATGCAGCGATGCGGTTAAACTCTGGGCGGAGCGATATTGCTATCAAGTTTGTTGTTTTGGGATTCTCAATTCTCGGTTGTGCTTATGATATACCTTTTGCAGCTGGGCGGGTGGTTTGCACCACGCTAAGAAGAGTGAAGCTTCTGGATTCTGTTATGGTGAGGACAGCTGAGAGACTCTCACACTGGAACGGAAGAAATTAACATTCACGTTTCTCACATCAAAGTCAATGATATCGTCTTGGCGATTCTGGAACTATTGAAAGTGCATGAAAGAGTAGTGGTGAGTTCTTGAATCGTTTTATATTGCAGTTTACTCATCCGGTTGACAGTACATTGACACGGATGTCCACCACGGAGACGGTGTCGAGGAAGCCTTTTTCACAACAGACCGTGTTATGACAGTGTCTTTCCACAAATTTGGAGAGTTCTTCCCGGGAACTGGAGACGTCAATGTAAGTGAGCTTGTTTTCTCGTCAATTGTTTTGCTAATTCAAGACCTGTTTCCAGGACATTGGTTTCGGGAAAGGAAAGCATTACAGGTGAGAGAAGAAATAGGAGTCTTAATTCTGGACTTGGTGTGCTCAATCAGTTTCGTAGTGTTAACGTGCCATTGAACGACGGAATCGACGACGACTCATACCACGGCATTTTCACAACAGTCATGAAAGAAGTCATGACTCGATACCGGCCCGGCGCCGTAGTTCTCCAGCTTGGAGCCGATAGTTTGATTGGAGACCGTCTTGGATGTTTCAACCTCTCTATGCATGGACACGGACGCAGTGTTTCGTTCATGAAGTCGTTTGGCGTTCCGTTGATTTTGTTGGGTGGTGGTGGATACACGATTCGTAATGTTGCAAAGGCTTGGTGTCATGAAACGACGTTGGCGCTTGGCGAAGAAGTTCCGAAAGGTTTGTAGGGGGTTAGCGACTTAGAGGTTGGGTTGCTTAATTCTGTCTGTTATAGAAATTCCATACCATGATTACTTTGAAGGGTATGGACCTACTTTCTTGCTTGACATTCCCGCCAGCAACATGGAGAACCTCAACAGCCGCAAATACCTGGATCAAATTCAGTTGAGTTTCTTGTGTATGTCCAATGAAACCGATACTAACCCAATGACACCCATACATATACATCAGAACAAAGATTCTCGAAAGTCTCCGCCAGATCCCACACGCACCCTCTGTCCAGTCGCACGAAATTCCTGTGGACCAGTTCTCATGCAGTGACAATGAAAGCGACGACGACTTGACCATGAACCCCATCAACCCCGACAACCCCAACAGCACCTCTGCCAAAGAACTCCGTATGCGCAGTCGATACCGTGACGCGTACCGAGTTCCTGAAGAAGCGTTGAGTGACAGTGAAGCTGAAGACGGGGGACGACGGGATCGTACGAGTTATCGTGGAGTTGGCGGGTCTGGACGCGGGGCTGGGAGTGGTTCTGGTGCAGCAGCAGGTGCCAAGAAGAAGCCACGGACTGTAGCTGCGAATGGAAGGAATGCAGGAAGTGGTGCCGGAAATAGCCGAGGTGGTATCAATAATAATAACGCGAGAGGAGATGATAATAATGGAGTTGGAGGTAGCCGGACTGCTATGGATGAAGATAGTGGGGATGAAGGTGGAAAGAGGGTTGACACAGTTGCGGACCGAAACGAACGAATGCGACAGAGAACGTTTTCTGGACGAGCAGGGATTGGTGGAGGAAGCAGTATCAATCCGTTGCCTACCATTAGTCTCAGCGGGGGTGGTGGTGGAGCTGACAGTGAGATGGATGAAGATGGACGTGTGAGTGAAGTTGAGGATGTAAAGTTGAGTGATGAAGAAATGAAGGAAATCAATGAATTGAATCAGGATATGGAGGAAGACGGGCCGACGGAGGGACGTGCGCAGGAACAAGAAGAACAAGGACAAGGAGGAGAGCAGGATGCGTGATTTTCATTTTCTGTCTTTAAGCAACCTTTTATTTTTTCGTCATTTCATTAAAGAAGTAGAACGAATTTAATTATTTAAATTGGTTTATGGAAGAGAGAAAGAGAAAGAGGAAGAGAGAGCAATCCAAAAACAACAAAAACCCAGCTCAACCAACCAACTATTCAACGTAACGCACCCCTTGACACCCACTTACCTTGTACTACTCCAAGCTACTCCAAGCTAAAATATCGCAACCAATTCAACAGATGACGCTATCGTTTTCGACGAGCAGCGACTTTGTGACGATGGTTCAGGGAAAGCACAGTGGATACGCGAAGGAGGACGTGGCCGAGTTCCTTTCGACGGAAACAGCGACTTTGGCAAAGTTGTTGGACTGTTGAGTACTTGTTTTTTGGGTGGACGCTGTTGTAACCACACCCAAAACACAGTCTATTCACTGCCAACCAAACCTTCTTCTTCTTCTTCTTCTTCTTCTTCAACAACAACAACAACAACAACAACAACAACAACAAAAGACTCTTCAAAACAAGGCCTGTTCACCCGCGCTTTCGCTTCTTCTTTCCAAATTACCGAATCGGCTGCGAACTCCCTTCTCAAATCATTTGTTCGAGCTGAAGTGTCAACGCTGGACAAACTCGAATTCAACGATGATCTGACTGAGAAGTTGGCGGCGTTTTTGTGTTCAGAAAGGTTTGTTTTCTTGTTCGGCTTCTCTTGCTAAAAGAAACCAATGCAGAACTGCTCGTTTGGCTTCTGTAGCAGCCCTGCTTAGAGCTCACAGAGATAGCTCTCATCCATTTTGTGCAGAAATCACTGCCCACATTGCCCCACTTACTTCAGATGCCTTTGTTGACTCGCTCATTACCCACCTCTCAACTGCTCTTACTGCACGCGTACCCTCTCATCTCGAGCTTCATCCCTTACGTGCCACAGCATGGGCCACACAGAACCTACGTGAACAGAAGGGTTACCTTGAAATCCTCTTTCTCATCTTTTATGATGAACGTGTTTGTGGACCTGACAGAGCTGCTTCCTTGATTACGAAATTGGATGCGGCTCGTTTCGGTCTTCATCAACCGAATGCGCCTCTTTTTGATGAGACGGCGCATTTACTTTGGAAGGAAGTGGCGCATATGTGTATTCTGTTGTCATTGACTGTATTGGATTTGGAAGAAGTGTCGGGTTCCGCGTCCTTGACGCAACAAGAAATGGATGATGATTCAGATGCATCAGCCGAAAAGGCTGTCACGTTTATGGATTGTACCAACCATTTGTATGACGTGTCCAAACTGCTCGCAAAATACTTTGATACCACAAACCCGAGTGAAGGTGCCGTCGTTGCACCTCTGCTCCTTGCGTGGGGATCTCTATTGCAGAAAATGACAGACACGCCGGCTGCAGAGAAACTTCAACAAGACTATGGAATTCAGGCTGCCTCTGCCTCCCTCAAATTTATTCAAGCTGCAAACAACTTGAATGTCTTTGAATACCTCGTAACTTCCATCAAATCATATCCTGTCTGGGACAGTGATAACCTCAACAGCCTTGGATACAAGAGTGTCCTTAAGGGTCTGCTGAAACTATTTATCCAGTGCTTCAATGTCGATGATACCCCAAAGTTTGATGACTTGTCGGAATGCTTTATTCAAATCTTTCACGAATCTCCTCTTATTTCCGAGCAATTTTGGCTCCAGGACTATCCACTCGACGACTGCAGATCCTTGCTTGATGCAGCCCGCGCTCGCTTTCCATATGAGCAGAAAGCATTTGTTCGACTCCTCGGCTCACTCAGTGGAAACCAAACGACAGCCAGTTTCGTTTTCGAATACCTCAAGCAACTTCAAACTTTCACTGGACCCTACGACTACAACATGGTTTCCACAATGAACGGAACATCAGTTCTTGCAGCGCCATACGACCTCTGTCAGAACCTCTCCTCCCGATTACACATTTACGCAATGAAAGGAACCCCTGTCCGTGTCATTTCAGTAAACCCACCCGTCCTCCGCATCCACGTAGAATACTCTGCGTTCCACCTCTTTGTCGCCTACATGGACGCATTCCTCGAATCCCCAACCACAACCACAGTCTCCACAGAAATAATGACAGACTGGCTCCACCTCCTCAACAACCTCCTCGTCCACGCAACAACCCACGCAGAAATCAGTTCCCTCATGGATCACCTGTGCGAACTCCCAGCAACAGAAATGCCTGGATTCGGAAGCAACGACCTCGCAGCCATGATTTGTCGCGTCTTCACCCGTTCCTGTAGTTTAGAAAACACAGGCGGAGCACCACCAACAGGTCTCTTGACCGTCTGTCTCAAGACCCTGACACTGTTACTCTCGAGCCACCAAGGTGTGTGGAACCTGTTACGCCAAGAGATGCCGATCCCACGGTACAGAGAAGGCGGTCTTGTCGTGACCAGCGGTGGAAGCAGATACATGCAACAATGCCTCTTACCCTACGAAAGGTCAACAGGAACCTACGAAACGACACTCGCGTTTCTGGAGTTGGTTGGGAAGATGGTTGAAGAGACGCAGCTTGTAGGGTATGTGGATGTCAAGAACGGTGGAAGTGGAGTTGGGGGGTTAGAGTTTTTGAAGCAGCAGCAGGCAGAGGTTGTGACGAGTTGTGTTCGGTTTGTGCAGGAAGAGGTTTTTGCTACGTATCAGAGTTGGAGGTATGCTAGGATTCGGGATAAATTGAGTATTGGGGTTGCTGTGTTGAAGGTATTGTGATCTTTTTCACACTGTTTTTCGGGTTTTTGAGTGCTAATACGGGTTGAAACAGATTTTCAACATGATTTTGAAAGACTTTACTGTGACACATACGTCTCCAGCTTTGTCCTCCTTGCGTCAATTCTTGATCCAAGTATACCTGGATGGATCACTTTTCCAACTCTCTCCTGTGCTGGAGGTGCTTGGAGTTGGTGTGAAAGCTCCGCTTGATTACTTCCAACGACTCAGACAGCTTGAAGGTGTTCTCTTGCAAGAGTCCATTGAGCAAGCGCTCTTGTTTGTTAAGCAGTTGCTTATTGAGCGGAAGAAAGCAGGTAAAACGCAGACTGTTTTGGAGCATGCGATTTTAGATCACAGTGTGAAGAGGGCGTCAAAGAAGGATGGGGAGCGTAGTGGAGAGGACGGAACTGAGTTGGTTCATGTGATTGCGTCTTACTTTTCGTACGAGTATTGTGTTGGAATTCCAAAGTTGTCTGCTGAGGTAAAGTTGCAGTACTGAGTTTCTTGATTTAACTTGCGGGACTAGGTTTTGATTCTGTTGTGCTCTGTTGCATCAGAATGGACTCCTCGGCCACCTTCATTTATTGGATACTTTGGATCAGATGCATTGAACGTTGTCAAGACGTTTGTGGAACAGGCGAGTCAAGAGGTGCAGAACATTGGAGAAGACCCTATTGTGATTGCTGGCAGAGAAGCAATTCAACGCTCTGCTCTTGACTTCGTCACAGTAGTTATTCAGACGCAGCCAGGACTTGGAACCCTATTCTTGACTGGAACAAACGAGGACCCAAAACCAACATCCAACAAATCAACAACAGCTGTTGTAACAACGAAAATCAGCCCGCACTCCATCCTCCACTCCATCCAAACAATCCTAAAATCATGGTCCGAATACCTCACCCACCGCACAACCGTCCTCCCCTCCATGCTCCGCCTCCTCCAAGTCCTCTGGCGTGGCGGAAACGAATTCCACAACGCCCTCTCAAAACTCAAAGCCATCGACGGGTTCTGGGAAACCCTCGAATCGATCCTAAACGCGCAAGTCGATTGCGAAGAAGAAATGGCACAGCTCCATCACGAAGGAGTCCTTCGACAACGATACGCCCTCGAAGTCTCGAAATCGCATGTCTACAAAATCCTCGCACATCAAGTGTTTTACGGTGGCGGTGCGAATGATGTTGTTTCGCGGGTTGTGGGGAAGACTGTTTCTGGGGCTGTGTTGCAGCATGTTTTGGAGGCTGGGATGCGGGATGGTGGTGTAGTTACGAAGCAGAAGAAGGTGTTGGATGTGTTGGAGCAAGGGAGACAGGAAGGTGTTTTTATTGAGTTGGAAGTGTTCCGGAAGACGTGGGTTGGAAGCGGTGGTAGCGGCGCTGCTGTTGTTGATGAAATTTTTGGAGAGTATGGGAGTGGTTTTGTGTATGATGTTGAGCTTTTGGAGGAGAAGGGGAGGGATGTACTTGAATTGGACGAAGCGGGCGAGGATAATGTGCTCGTTGCTGCTGTGAAAGAGTTGAATCACTCTATTTCTAAGGTGGATGTGGATGAAGGGTTGTTGAAGGCTGTCGTTTGCTTTGTGAAAGTGACAGCTTTGAAGCTTGGAACAAGTACATGGGGTGGAGACTCTGCTCTGTTGAAGGTACTGAAGCTTGTATGTGACACTGTGTCTGGTGTCGACGATTTCTCTGTTCAAAAGCTTGGAATTTGCTCAGAGTTGAGCTCTCTGCTGACTGTGCTTCTGACTCTTTGGACCAAAGAGGTTGGAAAACCTGGAGTTTCAGTCAAAGCGAAACCAAAGGCTCAAGAAGTGCAAGAGTTTCTTCGGTCGCTTCAAACTTGTGTTGCTAATCCACGGTTCCGAGAATTCTTGTTCTCAAACGACTTGACAGCTCATGCATACTACAACCAGATTTGGACGGCTCATTTGATTACCATCAAAACTGTTTCAGAAGTTTCAGCTCTACTTAATGACGCCAAATTTAACCGTTCATCTGGGGAGTTCTGTGTCAGTGTGTTGCCATACGCACTTCGACCTTTGGAGCAGATTTTGGCATCCCCTATGGAAGTCCATACTGCTCACCATTCACTTGTATTAATGTCTATCGTGAACGAGCTCTTGATTCTTGTTGACCAGACTTCAGCTGCCGCGGAAGCTTGTGTTTCCATCCTTGGAGAATCCAACTTGATTACCTTCCTTCTGAATTTCATCTGTAATGTTGGAAATAGCGCTGTCGATTCCAGTGAACGATTTGAACTTGAGTACCTGAACTGTGAAGCCGCTCTTCAGCTTTTGCTTCTGTTTGTCCGAATCAACCCTCTTGCAGACCACGTTATCGCAAGTGGACTGATTGCCTCATTCTGTAACAGCCAGCTATCTCAACTTGTCGTTGAAACAGGTTTAGCAAACTACATTGGCCAGGACAGACATCCTCTACATCGATTATGGTGCTTGCTTGTGAAAGTAGTCAGTGTGGCCCTTCGAAACGTCAGTAATCCACTCCAATTCCATCGAAGCGTCGTTGGATTCCTCAAATTACATTGGAAGCAGATTGAAGCGTCACTTTCTGCACCCTTTGATTCTGTGTTAAACAACGGCTCGTTGGAAGAAATCGAGGTGTATTCCGAGCTTATGCATGGATTGGTCGTTGGTGCCTCACTTGGAACAAAGACTGATGTTGATGTTTCCTTCTTGGTGAAGTGTCGAGAACTGCTGGCTCACGTATATCGACAAAGCGTATATATCTTGAGACATCCAGCAACGTTGAAGGCGCGGGCAGTGTATATGAGCCGAGAAGAAATCGATGGTGTCACAAGTGTTCCTGAAACTGAATTCCAGGATGTCTTTTTGAATCATATCAAGGCTTTGATTTTGTTGATTGGTGAGTTTTTGTGATAAGTTTTTGAATCTTCGATACTGATTCAAATTTAGACCGGAATATTGCATCCTTCCTTTGTGTGTCTTTCAACGTGGAAGCCTGCTTATCTATTGGGGATGCATCATCTGTGGTAAACAAAGGACTCAGCCTGAGCACTCTGTTTGAAAGTCTTTCATTCGTGGTGGATACTCTATCCGGCAAAGGCGTCAACAACTCGGCATCAACCTCAGACTTAATTCAAGAACGTGCATTTGACGCCCAATCCCTCTGCTTCTTGATCTCTCAAATTATTAGCTTGATTTCATCGCACGTGATTGCATCGAATGGAGAGGAAGGCCGAAGGGAGGCGTTGGATAACATTCAGCAAACCAAATCTGTGCTGGATGTTATGGCAAGAGATGGAAAGGGTGGTGATGTTGTGAAGGAAGCCATTTTTGAAATTGACGGATTTTTGGGACGCCTTTGAGAACTGGTTTGATATAATAAGAATAAATCTCGAGTGAAGAATCCTTGAAATGTGGATGAATGTCTCGATTTTCTTGGTATAGTAATGATTTTGGTTTCAAGAACCGAACTGTCGGCTATGAAATATAAAAAAACTAATTAAATAACACTGAAATCTGCAGTTTATTTGGCGCTTCAGTGATATGCGGAGTTCCGTCATCTCCATTGTAATGGATTGACGAATTTGAAGTTGCAACAAAGGCGGATTGTACCCCGCCATGAATCTGTATCTCCTCGGCAGTGCATACGTGCTAATCCTAGCATCTTTCGTTTCCGCTGATGTGAACTGGTCCAAGTATAACATCTATCCTGTTTTCGCAAACGCGCCAAAGTGTAATTTGACAACCCCGATTCCTGGGTGGAGCACATTAAAAAACGCGGACGGAACGCTGTTTACGAGTTCCAAGAGGCCTATCGTGTTGCTCGCTCAGCAATGGTAAAGGAATCACGTTTGAGAAGGGACTTGGCTTTGACATTGTCACTAGGGACAGTTCGTTTCTTACAACTTATGCAATGCAATTCCTTTTGGAAGCAATGGGATATCGGTTAGTTCATTGATTTGTCGCTGTTCATTACTCATGGTCATTGGTTCTTACGTTTTGTTTTACACAGAGTAAACGTCGTTGTGGGGGTATGATTGGATTATACCATTACTGTTGCTCGAAATTCTTACTGTTCTCAATAGACAGATAATTTTACACCAAGTCGTGAGTTTTATGACAATGTTGTGGATCTTGAATTGGAAATCTGTGAGTTTGCTTGTTTTGAAGCAAACGTTGCTGTAACGATGAACTTCATAAGGGCCCTCCGACACTCCCACGTTGAAGAACTTGACCAAAACGGACGGCGTTGCTGTGAGTATGGGAGCGGTTGGATACTCTGGGAACGTTGGATTCTATGTCCCAACATATATGATTACAAAATACCCAACACTCAACTTTGACTTTTGGCGATCATACTATAATCCTCAAATAATAAGTTACTTTCCACCAATGGGAACTGGCCCAAAACTCGATACACCTCTCAGCACGTGTAATGGAGATCCTACCAGTTGTGTCAACGGAACGTACACTCCTCTTCAATGCCGAGGCTATAAATCAAACTGCGGCGAGTTGTGGGCATACGATCCATCATATTCACCTGATATGGTCCAGCGATTGTTGGATGGATCAGGACTCAATTTCACAATCAACTTTCTCGGCTCGAACGCAACGCAGATAATTTTGAGTGCCATGGCAGCCAAGAAAAACATTCTCTTTTATAATTGGTCGCCTACAGCTTTTACGTCAGTCCAACCTATCACAAGAGTTCTGCTTCCGGGAAATAATCCATCAGAGTACTATAAATTCAGCACAAGTAAGGGGAAAACGATAGATCTAACTGTTTATTGATGAATATTTGTTTCTAGATCGATCTGCACCCTTAACATCAGACTTCCCAACTCAAATTTTGACAAAACTTTCGTCACAACAGTTTTTGATCGATTTCCCTGAATTAGAGGCATTTGTGGGAGTCTTTAATTTGGCGGATAGCGTTCAACGACAGGTTATTCGGCAGCTTATCAACGGAAAGACATACGGAGATGTCATGTGTACGTTTTTGAACACAAACAATGTTACTTGGCTACCATGGATACCCACTGCTCCCCAATCAGTCGGTATGAAATGCTTGCTTTATTTTCAAAGGATGAAAGCACAGCTGAAACTGTGTTCACAGATAATTGCCCTATTGGATTCGGAAGGTACAACCAAGGAACATTTTTCCAGTGCGTCGTCTGTCCTAGCGGTACATTCAACTGGAAACAAAACACGACTGACGTATGCGAAGTAAGTCCAACTTCCCAAGTCTCCCTCCGATGCACCTAACAAGTTCCCTAAATACAGCACTGTCCTGATAACATGGATTGTCCGGGAGGTTCCACAGTCAATGTTCTAACAGGAGACTGGATGGCAGCGAAATCAGTGTACCCCTACCCCGTGTTTTATCCATGCCCCTTTCCAGAAGCGTGTTGTCAAAACAGTACTTGCCCGCCAGGAACATGTGCCCACGGGGCAACAGGCCCTCTCTGCATGGAATGCGTAGAGCGGAACCATTACATGTGGAACTCTGAATGCCGCGACTGTTCGTCCGGTCCTGGACTCAGTCTCCTCGGGATTGTGCTGGGAGCACTTATGGTCGCAATCCTCCTCTTGTGTCTTCCCTACGAAGAAGTACCCACCGTTGAAATCCTGTTTTTTTACTTTCAAGTTGCGGGTTGTATTTTCGGAAACCAGTTGGAGGTGGGAGGGCTCAAGTTCCTTGTTCCGTTTTTGGCGGTTGTTACGTTGGATATTGATCGGATTGTGAATGACTGCACGCTTCCGATTGCGGGGGTTTCGAAACTCTTGTTTCGGTTTTTGTTGCCGGCGTTGATGTTGGGTTTTATTGGGGTGATCTTTGTTGCTGTGAAAATGGCACGCAATTTCGGTTTTGGCGGTTCCATGACAAGTTGGACACCGTATTATATGCGAGGTCAGAGTATGAGTTTGATTTGTTTTCGAGCTGGAATTGTTGCCGTCATGTTTTTGGTGATGCCACTTGTTGATGCCAGCCTGAAAATGTAAGTTCGTTCTCCTGTGACTCAATTATTTTAATAATTATCATTTCCAGTTTGCCATGCACCGAAATTGAAGGGAAATACGTAGTTCATAATGCCCCCGAAGTCTTGTGTTACAGCCAAGAACACCTTCCAGGTTTCATATTTGCTCTTATAGTAATAGCTTTATTTCTCGTTGTTCTTCCAATCGGCCTTGCACTCATTTTGCGAAAGTTGTACTTGGCCAAGCGAATTATTTACGAAACTGAAGATGTGTCCCATGCTCAACAGCTCTTTCAATGCTTTTATTTAGTGTTTAAGCCGGAAATGTTTTTCATGTTACCAATCACGATTATGGAGAAAGGAGTCGTGGCGATGGTGTTTACGTTGCTGAACAACCTTCGAGAAGATACTCAAGTCAACATTTATCTGATTTTCCTTGGATTTCTATGTTCTACTCGAATCTACTGGCAGCCGTATCACTCACATCTGGAAGCGTTCTTGAATCGTGAGATTTGTCTCTGCATCCTCATCCTTATTGGTTTCAGAATTTACCTCGAGTAAGTCCGCATTTGCTCATCAAAGACTAACAGTTAACCAAAATACAAATACAGTGTCTTCAATCCCACACAGGCAATCATGGCACAAATTGGAACAATCATCATTCTCCCTCTTGCTCTCCACGCACTACGATGGCTCGCCCACAATTATGAAAAGCACGAGGGAAGTATCAAGGGAATGGCAAGCAAAATGGGAACGGCTGCAAGCAAATTTTCAACTGGATCCAAATCATCTCTGAGCAAGTCCTTCACAGACATTCGTGTCACAGTTCAGACATCGTCGATGACAGGGGTACAACAAACAACGTCCTTATCAACGTCCCCACAAGACGGTTCTGTGACAGTTCCTGCAACCAGTCCGACAGCAGTTGCTGCAAAGCGAGGCAGAAAGGCGTCCATTGAATTAACAAGACCCATGAGAACCCAGTCTGCAAAACGGATTGAATCAAGTGCAATTCGACCAAGTGATCCAACCAAAGGGTCCCTGACAAACTTGGTTGGAGAGACAGTGACACCCAAGAAATCAGATTCAAATACGTTGAGACCTGAGGCTACGAAAATGTCAAGTGCAAATGATCTTTCGAGTTTATCGCCAATGAAAAGAACTGATGGCCGACACTCAAGCGCTACTGAGATTCCAATTTCTGGAGCAAGACGGGACGTGAGTCAAATTCGAATAGAAACAGTGCGGATGTCCAATGTAAACAATGCGGGGGAGAATTCAAGAGCAGAAGTTCCAGGAAGCCCCATTAGCACAGAAGATCCAATCACTTACGACTTTATCAAAAAATAGCATTATTCCCTTTACGTAATATGATTTTTAGTTCTTTAATTTCAAGTGAAATGAACACTGACTTAGCCACACTTGTTCGAGCAGTAGACTTTGCAGCAACCAAGCACACTGACCAGCGGCGGCGCAACGCAAGCGCCACGCCGTATGTCAACCACGTGATTGGGGTTACACGAATTCTAGTTGAAGCCGGAGTCGGCGACGTGTCGGTTCTCGCGGCGGCGCTTCTCCACGACACAATCGAAGACACTGACACAACTTCATCTGAAATTGAGCACGAATTCGGTGTCGCCATTCGGACAATCGTCGACGAAGTGACTGACGACAAGTCCCTCGAGAAACACGTCCGAAAACAGGCCCAGATCGACAAGGCCCCTGCTTCCTCAACTAACGCGAAACTGGTGAAACTCGCTGACAAGATCCACAATCTGAGAAGCATTGAAGGGGATCCACCCGTGGGCTGGGACGAGAAGAGAATCAGCGACTACTTTGACTGGGCGGAGAAGGTTACGAATGGTTGCAGGGGTGTCAATGCTCACATGGAGGCTATCTTGGATGACCTGTACAGTGCACACAGAACCAAAAGACAACAATAAACAAACTTAGTATCAAATGTCTGATTCCGACAAAGCATCGTACTCCAAAGCACTGCAACTGCTCGAATCCGCCAGCGACCCACCGGAAACTCCCTTCAAGTCCAAGTACGAAGCCCGTGCCATTCTGGTATGCCTCATTGGACTGTTTCTATGAAGTACCCAACTATTAAACGTACACTGCACAGGAATCCCTCCTTAAACACACTCAGAACCAGCTCCACAAAGCCCTCATCACACACCACATTGCTCTCTCGCACATCCACTCCCAAGACGCTTCCGCTGGCGTGACCCTTCTCACGTCCTCTGTCGTTCCCATCCTCAAATCCCACGCACACATCCACGAGTTTGCCCTCGCTCTCCAGCACGCGTACAACTCTCTTGCTATCGTGAATGTTGGGTGGGAGGAAGTTGGACGCGCGCTCGAGGTCTTGTTGGAGTCCGAACGCGTTTATCTGTTGGCAAAGAAGGCTGGAATTGAACCCGTCGATGTATTAAAAGAGTCTCGACCTGATATTAGCCAGGAGGAAGAAGGACACGAAGGAAAGGGTTGGAAGGCGTTGGAGGAAGGTTACACAAAGACTGTCTACTTTCTTGCTCAAGTCTACGGGCTCATACAAGGAAAAGATGAAAAGTCCGCGGAATACTGTTTGCTGACTCTGAAACGGCAGTTGAATGGATACGGTGGAGCCATAAACAGATTGGTTCGTTGTCTTTCAGAGTCAATGTCCAGCATTAACGACAACACCAAAATCAGACTTGGTCTTTAGACTGCATGACACTCTCTCAATTCTATACAGAAAGAAATGCATTCGATCTTGGGTACCAATGCCTTGCAGCAGCATTGCAAATGCTTTCCAGTATTCCAATCCCAGATGGACAAGACGTTGAAGAAGTAGATACTCTCAAAAGATCAATAGCGGACTTACATTGGATCCAAGGAAAGTTTTACCTCGCAATCGTCAAATGGATACACGACAGAGATTCCGATGTAATCAATGACTTGAGGTGACTAGCTCATCTATCACACCGTTCAACCTTCACCGCTCAATCAAAATACAGCACATCATTCAAAGACCTTATGACAACCCCACTATTCCCCACCACTACTCTTCCACAACCAAACCCGTCCAACTCTCTCCACCGCCAACAACCTCTCCCCCCTCCACCTCCCTATACCTCCCCACCCCCCAAAACTTCCCACGCAGCAACACCATACTTCCTCGCCTCCCAAACCTCCTTCACACACGCAACGAAATACTACTCAATCGCAAACGGCCACGTCTCCGAATACACAGACATAATTCAAGACCAATCCCGCCTCTACAAATCCCTTGCGGCCTTCCACGAACTCGCAACCCCAAAATCCGCACTCTCTTTACACGAAAAGCGCGTCACGATTCTAGAGAGTGTAGCTGGAACGCTCAACGCTGATAAGTTTGGGATGTTGGTGAAAGAGCTTGTTGTAGAAGGTACTTCCCCATTCCACAAAAACACATAGATATTAGTTAAAACCCCGTTTTCCTTCCTTTGGTTTTTAGTCGCGAATGCAAAGGAGTCGATCGTGGATTGTGTTCAGTTGATTCCAGGTTCGGAACGGGACGTGAACAGTGCAGTTCAGAGCGCGATTTCGGCGTATAAAGAGGTTGTACGCGTTTACTGTGGGGGTGAGACTGTTCCTGATGAGATTGGGGATGAAGATGATGCGAGGGCTGTGTTCACGGCGTTTGTGCGGATGGGTGTTTTATGGGGAAAGGTGAGTAGTGGAAGTGGCGATGTTGTGAGTAGGAGCGAGGATTTGAGGGTTGTTGGGTTACAAAAGAGGTGAGTTATTTTTTTTGTTTTGTTGGGTGGGTCTTGAGTGCTAAACAGTGGGGTTTAGTCTTGAATGCTATCAGGTTGTAAATGGATATTACATCAAACATACGGCTCCTGAAGATTTTCAGGATGCAGTTGATTTCGTAAGGCAAATGATTCCGTTGCTTGAAAAATCCTTGTTGGCGTTAGATAAAAATCCAAACACTTAAACATTGGCTGGATTTATCTTGATGAAGCATTATTAGTTGACTCTCTTGCTACTCTGTCTTGTCTTCCATCCATTGTTCTTGTTTTGGATGTTCTAATTTGATTTAAAATAAAAAATTGTAACCTTTGCATCAATATAAGAATGCCTTTAGAAGCATATTCAAGTTAAAGATGTGACTGCGTGTGGTCTTGGTTAATGGTCGGAATATTCTTTTGACTAGAATTGTCAGATTTGACAGCCATTTCAGTCTCACCAGCGATCCCAAAATCACTTTCACACTTTCGTAAAAACGCCCTGAAAAGCGGGAATTTCCCTTCTGTATATGAAGAGAAGCCCACCTGTGAATGGGGAATGATGAATACCACAGGACCCTGTTGATAGCATACAGTGCGAGTGGCTCCCATACGAAGCCTGGGAGGACAGCGCGATGCAGTCGGGGTTATATATACTTATTGTTTTTGTTTTGCAAGTTGGGGTGTTGTGTTTGTTGAGTGCACATGAACTGAAAAAATAGACAGCCTTCTCTCAAATAAAGAATACTATACATCAAAATAGAAGCTATTACCATTACACGTTGGAGAAAAAACCCGTGTGTTAGCCGGTCAGGCTCCTGTTCTTCAGTAAACAACTCATTCTTGCAAAATTCTTCTTTTCCGCGCCAGATGAAGGAACACATCTGATCGCTCGTCCTAATAATAATTATGTTAAGATTTTGGCGGCTGGACGTTGATTTAAAAAGAAAAATTAATCTGAATACAAGTGTGGGCTTTATTGAAAGAAGAGCCGCAAGCCAAAAAGATGCCGAAAAGAAAAACTGTTAGTGAGTTAAATTTGTCGCGAATGAATTTTTAGACTGGTTATGGTATCAAGAAAATGATTCATCTTATTCATGGTCATTTCCTGCTGCCGCGTATTCTGGTTTCAGTTCATACATTCCATTGTAAAGCCCTTTTTTAACCAAAACTGCTACATCTGATAATACCTCTTTGAGCCAAGCCTTTGGTTGCTGTGTCTGTTCAATAAGATCATTCATTCTGTAGAACTGATTCTGATGGAAAAGGAGGATGAGGGAACTATATGGGAAATAATCAGTATTTTCCAAATGTAAAAAACAAGATAATACTTGATAAGATCAGCCCTATCCATTCTCTCTCTTTTGTCGGCTTCATTCTTTCTTCCAGTCACAGCGGCAATTGCATTCTGTGACGCGTTGATAATGCTGTTCTGAGCAGCTGCAACATTGGCAGGTCTCACCCTCAAGTCTTTTTTCGCTTGACTGATAGTCAGCTTTTGAATATTTCGTCTTTTTCTGATTTCGTTTGCTTCTCGTTTTTTCATAAGAGTACGATACGATTCGTCAATTAACGGTGTTACTGTTGCTTCGTGTGCTACTGTGGCGGTAATTGCAGTCACAATATCCTATAATGACGATAAGTAAGAATTTTGTGGAGCAGTGTATGGGGCAGTGCTTCTACTTGAGTTGCATTTGTGGTCATTACATGTGTATTTGCTGTTGCTGCATTCGTCAAGTTGAGTGTATAGTTTTTAGGCAAATCGTCAGTCCAATATTCAGTGCCTGGAGTTGGGTTTGTTGGAAGGTGAAGTGTGACTTTGGGTAGACCTTTAGAGCTGTGACCGAATCAGAATATTGCAAGACTAGGAATATAAGTGTGCAAGTCTTTACCCTTCTATTTTCCGGTAGACACGAAGCACTCCAAGGTCGGTGTTTGGAATGGCGCCAACTTCATCCCACTTCAATTTCACAAACTTTGGTATTTTGACAAGCCAAGCTTGAGTTCCAACAGTTTCAGAACTGATGGGCTGTTGCGCGTTTGCTCTTTGAGTTTTGACAACCTGTTTTGAGTTGAGCTTGATTCCAGTACATAATAGTATCATTCAATTCATGAGAGAAGAAACATACAGCTTCACTAGTTTCACCAAACCAAGAAGTTCCTTCTTCGTTAGCGTCGTATCCGTTTGGGTTGACAGAATCCTCCATTTTTGGTTGAAATATAAAGCAATAGTTGTGGGTACAACTTTGTACTTCTCCGCCTTCTGTGCCACAATTTTGAAAAAACAACACCAAAAATGAAGCAGAAGAAAACAGGATACAGAATGGGAAAAAACCATGAAGATAACAAAATCAACGCTTGTTACTCATTTTATTAAAGTTCGTAACTAAAAGCTATGAAAAACGCAATACTTAGATATAATATGCCTTTCCACGTAACAAGACAACGTGGCCGAGCGGTTAAGGCGATAGACTAGAAATCTATTACTCTCTGAGTGCGCAGGTCAAGTCCTGCCGTTGTCGCGTATTGCGCTACAAGTTTTGGTTTCAGCGTTGGTTTGGGGGAACCTCGATTGCTCAATACTCTGCATTCGTAAATCATCCATCGACTTCAATCTACGTTCTGCCAAAGCTGCACGCCAGGTTTTTTAGCTGGTCTGGTATTGCATCAAGGCTCAGAAGTTCGTAAAATCAAGTAGCGACGTCCGCATATTATGTATGATCCTCAATGGATTCCATGAACTGTTGGACACCAAAGTTTTCATGTAGGCATATTTACAGTTGAACTTGTTGGACTTGCTGTGATTTTCAATCCTGTTCTGCAAAATCCAACTTCACCCCTGAACCAGCCCCTCAACACAACCTCCCAACAACGCCCTGCCACTTCCCAAGCTAAAAGCGGGCCTCACGGGGAATTGAACCCCGGACCTCTCGCACCCAAAGCGAGAATCATACTACTAGACCATAAGGCCGCTGAGTGTGTACAAATTCAATATACAATTTAGCCGCGTATCGACTGCAACACGACACATAAGTGCATCATAACTTAAGAATTAAAACATATTATATTAAGATGGATTATATCGTTACGGCGGGTGTGAAATGCAATGGGAAAGTGTGACTTTAACAAGAAGAAATTTCCAAAATTTACTGTACATTCACGGAAAACAATTCTAAAAGCTTACTGGTGGGGATAAAAGCAGTATGAGAACTCCTACATACGCGATTTCAATCGAGCCAGTGCTCGGGATATTCTTTCAACCAGAATTGTCAGATTTGACAGCGATTCCTGGCTCACCACCAATCCCAAAATCACTTTCACACTTTTGTAAAAATGCCCTTATAAGCGGGAATTTCCCATTTGTATATGAAGAGAAGCCCACCTGTGAATGGGGAATGATGAATACCACAGGACCTTGTTGATAGCATACAGTGCGAGTGGCTCCCATACGAAGCCTGGGAGGACAGCGCGATGCAGTCGGGGTTATATATACTTATTGTTTTGTTTTGCTCTTGGGTGGGTGAGGTTGACCTGCTACTTGTTTAACATAAAAACCTGATTGAAGGTGTGCAGCAAATAAAGCGCGGCAATAAAAGTAGATTTGTATTTAACGAGTTGAAAGACTTGTTCCTTTGGGGTTTCTTTTGGGTGAAGTTTGTACCCATCTGAAAAGTCACACCCCCAGACAATTTACAAACATCGAGCAGGTATGCTTCAGAAACATTGTTTTTTGAATACAACTTCGTCTCCTCCCTAATTATATGCTCGTCTGTTCCGGCCTTAACAAGAAATCATACCTGCTCGTTAATGATATTATGAAACCTGTAAGTCGCTCCAGTTCGTTATATCAATTGGTACATATTCATCCACTATGCATAAATCGCGTTTTTATTATTCAGACAAGTTTTTCATCCATCCACTCAACCCATCACAAACTGAAAACGTCCCAACAAGTTCGGCAAAGTGGACAACTGTGGTCCATACCTCCCCGCGTTTTCGTGCAGCTCAAACAGTGGAATGGCGACCAGCTTCAAATTTTTAGGGACTGAGAGAAGGTGCTTGTCTGGGAGTTGGATGACGTAGATTCGTTTCTCTTCTTTCGGTTTCTGTAGTTGTTGAGAGTTTGAGTGAGTAGAGAGTATAAGGAATGAGTGAAAATGTGTGTAGTTACCGTAATGTGCGGAGGGATATATGGATACTGAGTACATTGATGAAAATTGATTAGAGGTTGGTTTTTGGGGATAGATGTTGGAGGACGGGGGGCGATGGGAGGAATAGAATGACAGAAGGTAAGAAAGAAAATAGGAGGATAAGATGGGTGGTATGAGATGTTAGAATAACAAGTTGTCTATTGTATATAGCCATCGTCGAGAATAAATAGTTGGTGCCAATGCGTAGAAAATAACCAAAAGATTTTGAAATGCAGAGGAGCATTGAGAGGAATATAGATAGAGAGTAATATAGAGAGCCACCAAAAGCTAAAGAGACATGCACTAAAGAGAAACAAATACATGCAGACGAATGAAATAGAGAACGAGGAATAAGGAGAAAAGAGAAGGGGAACCTGGTAGGATAATCCATAGCCAAAGAACCATGGACAGAACCACGTAAAACAAAACAATATCCAAACAACTTACCATGTACGAGTCAAAATGTGGTCTCCACCAAGTTCCAAGAAGTTCGGCAACATCCCAATCAACATGCTGAGTATTGGTAGAGATTGGATCATTCGGATCGAGAGGAGGAGCCAATTTCTCCGACAGTGCACGTTTGAGACCCGTCACGTAATCTTCACCGGGTTTGAGGTAGTCGCCAGGACTGTTGATTTGATTGGTTTTTGAGGATTGATTGGGGGATTAGATTCATGCCGATATGGTAAATAGCGACGGCGGACTCACAGACGAAAGTAAGAGTTAGCAACTTGAAGCATTAGGACGTGTGGGTGGCCGTGTTCGTGGACGAGGAGGCTGGATTGATTAGATTTGAATTGGTTTGATGTGAGTGAAGCGGTGTTTAAGGTTGAGTGAGGCGGCACTCACACGGCCTCGACTGTCTTTCGCATCCCCGCACGTGCATAGTCGCTCATGTGACGGGCCTGGCGCGCGGCTGGTTTTGAGTGAGAGAAAGTTGTTGGTTGGTTGGTTGGTTGTTGTTGTTGTTGTTGAGGGAGGTGGAAGGGACTCACCCACGGACTGGTCTTCATCGAGTTGTGGTGCTTTGGTTCCAAATGAATAGTTTGGAAGTGGGTAAAGTGTGAGGGAGGACTGCATTGGCTTTTGTTGGATGAAAGAAAGTGTAAGAAAGTGTGCAAGAAACAACAAACTCAAACAAACACACATGGCTTCCTCGGACCAAAGGTGCTACTTTCTCTCTTTAAACTCTTAACTAATCTAATCTAATCTAATCCAACAATACCCTCAAACGCCAACGCACACAGCGCCTACGCATCGTTGGTCTCGCGCATCCACCACCACCTCGCAACTGTCCTTTCTCACTCAAGACAGATTAATGAAGTGGTTCCGCGGTCGCCGGCACTGTCAAACTCATCGGCTTCCTCCTTTGCCGACCAGCAACAGCAACAGCAACAGCAATCCACTTCGAATTCAATCCATCCATCCTCCCTTCAACCGCCTTCCCTCGCTTCAGCTTCTCTCCCAATCTTCCTGTCAAATCTGGTGCATCAGTCGCACGCGTATGCAGTGTCCCTTGCAAGCGCCCTTGAAGGAATCCAAGGAATCGATCTGACTCTGCGCGTCTCCTCCACTGCTGCTAATCTAGTGGCGGCACTCATGGTTTCCCTAGCTGCAATTGAAGATGAAGAAGATGGTGTCTGGCGTGAGTTATCTCTACTCCTCTTCTCTTTCTTTCAAAACTGTCCAAGCTGGTGTTGATTGAAAAACAAGAACAATGGATTGACAAAAGGCGACAAACACAGTGATTGATAGTTGCTTCAATTTGATGGAACAGTCGGCGGAATCAAAGTATTGGCATCAAATCAGTAGTGTCGTGTCAAGTGGTATCAAGTGGTATCGTTGGAGATTGTCAGGGCTATGAACAACCGCTTTCGCTCTCTAAAACGTACACCTCTAACAACACTAAATAAATAGGTGCTGTATTAGATGCAGCAAAAGGAACTGCTACTTCAAACTCCACCGTTATTGTCACGAATACACCCTCAAGAATAAGCTCATTTCTCCGATGGTTTCGCGTACAAACAGTTTTCCTAGGGTGGTGGAGATTATGGTGCTGGTGGTCACACGCAACAGCTGCTGCTTCCGCCATTGCTGAGGCTTCTTCCTCATCGTCTACCAATGTGGCCTCGTCTTCAGGAAAACCCCATGCGGCGTGGAAAGCTGTTGCAGCAGGTTTTGGAGCTGGAACTGATCGTAGGAAAGTAGCACTCAAGTTTCTTAGGTTTTGTATGATTCTATCGTCAACACGTCATATCATACGTATCATTTATGGCATCAAGCAAGGTCTTTCATTAGGTATGGTTATCGTTTTGAATCTAACGGGTACAGAAACTAATCGATACGCGTCTCAGTCCCGAATGTGACTGAAACAACACCTGTGACAACGCAGCTGCCTGATCATCTTCTTCCATTAGCCGACAGTGATGTGACCCCTTTCTCACCGTTTCCTCAGTCTTCTCGTCCGTCGCGTATGCCATCCAGCCGTGTTTCTACGTCAACACACACTCGTTCCACGTCGATAGTTGCTCCAGTGACTCCAGTTGCGAAAGAATATCGACGCAGTACCTTGAGTGATATGATCAACCAGGATGCAACGGAAGATATTGCAAAGCAAAGCGAAGAGAAGGATATTGAGGCTGGTAGTAGTCAAGATGGCGGAAGTACCGGTGATGAAAGTGCTGCTGCAGGTGAAAGTGGAGATGAACTTGAAGTTGTCCAGCAGCAAAGACAGCGACGACAGGAACGGAAACGGCGTGCGCTTAAGAGTGGTGATGAAGAGAACGATGATGAAGAAGACGCACGAGCAAGGCAAAGAAGTTCGAACAGAAAAGAAATGCGTGGAGGTACGAGGAGCGCAAGCCGCCGACGTCGACCAATGAGTATAGACCGAGTTAAGAGAACAGAAGAAGAGTCAACACCAGTTCCCTTGGGCTCATCATTATCCTCATCCGTAAAAGCAAGTGCAACACTTGACCTATCTGCCTCATTCACAGAATCCGACTTCAAACTCCCCTCCCTCAGCGCCACAAGTGACTCCACAAAATCCATTAACTACCCCATTCCTCTCCCCCTCCTCCCGCACTCCGACTCTATCTCCTCCTTCACCTCCAAACAATCCCGAAAAACAACACCTCCACCTCCACCTCCACAACCTACATCCCCCGACGACCCAACCCACATAGACCCCCTCACAACAGCCCTAAAAACATGGCGAACCCTCCTCCACATATTCATCCACACACCCCTCTCACTAACATACATCCTCGCCAAATCCCGAATCCTCAGCTTCACACCCCCACCCCGCCTCCAAGCACATACGTCAACCGCCGCATACACCCTACAACGAACACGCACACTTCGGCGGTGGGCGGCTGTCGTATGGTGTCTCGTGATCAGCGCGGACGCAGCCGTGTGGGCACGGAAGGTGTGGCGGATTGTGAAGGCGCTTGTTGTTGTGCGGCGGCAGGTTCAGTTGGCGGGTCGTGGGTCTGGGCGGAGGGTTAGTTCTGTTGGTATGGGAGGCGGGGATGGAGGTGTGTATGGGGTTGAAGAGTTTCTGGCGGATGTGGTTGGGGGAAGGGGTGTAGCTGGGTTGAGTCAGTTGATGCAGAGTTTGAGAAGGGGAGGTGGGAATGTGGGTGGAGAGGCGGGTGGAGGGCAGAGTTTGGAGGTGAAGATGCTTGTGAGTGAGATGGAGGGGTTGAAGAGGGAGGTGAGGAGGGCGGGGTTAGCTTTGTTGGCTGTTGTTGGGGACTTTCCAGCTGCGTTTGGGGGATGTTTCTTGGGGAGTGCGAATTTAGCGGGGAGGGAGGGGTTGGTTGCTTTGGCTGACCTTGCGAATGATTATGAAGGACGTCAGGCGGTCGATGAGGTTGCTATTCGGTCGGGTGTGTTTCCGCTGTGGTTCACAGCGCTCGGTGCGTTTGCAGCAAGTTTGGCAGCGTGGAGATTGAGGGCGAAAGATGGAGTTGTGGTTGACTCGTTGTAAACATTCATGTAAGACACTAACGTAAACCTATTTATTGAAGAAGAGTATGGAAAAACAATAAAGCACCAATAATTTCCAAAATCTATCACGGCAACATGAAGCCAATATTTGCATTTTTCAGTCCCCATCCATAGTACATTCCTCCCCACTTTACAGGTGATGGTGTGTGGAAAAAGACGTATCCAGGCCACAACAGCGATCGAAGTAATGCGACAGATCCTCCACGTTCCGCAGAAATAGTCCACACCCCTATTAAATTAAATTAAGTCACACTTCACATACACACCTATATTATACCTCTTGGATCATCTCCTGCGATCGAATCGAAGATATCAATAGTTTCGTCAAAGTTTCTCGCACGCTCTTCTGCAGTCTTTTTGTTGATGTTGAATCCTTCACGAAAATGGCAGTAGTTTGTGAGTTCACCAAGTTCAGATTGTTGAAGTCCTGTGTTTAATAGTGAGCATTCTCGACGTAGCGCGAAATTAGGAGACCTGTGAACATGGGGTTCAATTGAAGAGTCAAGTTTCCATCCCTGAAGTATGCTCCTCGTGGTACAATTTGGACTTCATAGTTCATGAGCTGAATGACTCCAGAGAGTCTCTTTTCTTCACTGATAGTTTGGCCTTTTGGTTTCTAATGGGTTTCATAAGTTTACGCGACCATTTGAGTAAAATCGAAATGAAACCTCTTCTCCTTCGACTTCTTCGGTGGCTAGTGAAAGTGAGGGTTGAGATTAGGTGGAAGGAATACACTGGCGACATACCCAAACTAAACTCAAAAGCCGGGTCTCCAGTGAATCTCTTGGTCACTTTATCAATCACAGCCATTTCTTCCGGCGTTACTTCAGGGAGCTGAAGCCAGTTGACGAGATCGAAGCTGGATATAGCACAGAGTCAGACCACACATATTCCGCAAACACACATCACCTGTAAAAGAACTTTCTATCGAAAAAGTTTGATCCACTCGCTTGAGCAAGCATGTAGTCCTTTTGAATCGCCAAAATCTTTCCCCAAAAACTCAAATGTTCCAGCTTTTCAGCCTCCGCTTTCACTTTTAGTGAAGTTGTCATCACAGCGCGTTCTTGCGCGTTTAGAGTGACTCCTGCGATGGAAAAGTGTTGTGGGATATCGCTGATGTCAAGAGTAGCCATTTGGGTGTTCTTTTAGGAGTGACAATCTTTGACAGCCGCCAACAAAGGAATTTGCTGGAATTTGCAACTGACTGAGACAGAGACAGAAAACAGCTTTACAGCCCATGAGTTCAGAGAATGATCAAAAGGTTTTGATGAAAAGTGAAGTTTGTGAGGTGTAAGGACTGTTTTCCTTCCGTTGTCAACTGGACCTCGAGGCGAGGCTTACTCTAACTGTTTAGGAAACAAGGCAGAGTTTTTGATCCTGCTACCCAAGACAAAATAAAACAAGAGGTTGATGCCATTTGGGCTAAAATCAAGGAAGGAATCCCAAGTTTTGACGAGATATTGAATTCTGTGGTTAAAGAAAAGACCAAAACAGAGCCAGCCAGGAATGAGTCCTCAGCAGAATAATAACTCAAATAAAGCACAAAATAACTTTCAGAAAAATGAAACCAACGTTCTCCATACCCTTATCAGATCGACCACTCTTCGCGTCCGCTATTCTCTCAAAAAATTCCAGCTCAAAACAAAAACTTCCTCCACAACTAATTGTTGGTGGAGCAGACCACGGACTCGCACAGATATCACTTGGGACAAACACTGTGGCTGCGAAGCTTTACAGCAAGAACTATGGACACCAGGAGTGGGTCACTTGCGTCGAGCCACTGACATCCTCCGGTGGTAAACACAAGGTATGCTCAGGAGGAATGGATGCAAAAGTGTGTATTTGGACCCTGGTCACTCCACCCAAAACGAGCCAGCAGTTTCATTCTGACACACGACCTAAGCTCCCTGAAGCTACTTGTGTGGATTTGATTGGTCATGAGGCGTCAGTATCGTGCTTGCGAGGTTGATATTGTTATCCCAGCCGATTGTTCGTTTACAGTCTTTGTAGCATCTGGAAATCAGAATATACTTGCTTCAGGGTCGTATGATGCAACGGTGAAGATTTGGGATGTAACAAATACGCGACGCGGTGGTTTATGTGTGGCGACTCTGTGTCAGGAATCATCAATCGGTTCAACACAAAACTACAATACTGGCTTGGATAATTCCCTCAGTTTAAGCAGTCTCAGTTTATTAGCGTCATCCAAAAGGTCTCAAACTGTACCCACAGTGGACAAGTTGCGAAAACGGCGACCTACTCCTTCCAATGCGATCCTTGGATTCATAAACACAGACCCAAGAAATTCAACATCATCTTCGTTGTCTTCCTATGCGTCTCCGTCTCGTGTCATTACGTATACTCGAAATGGTGTAATTTATTGCCATGACTTGAATTCCTCACCCCAGCGCACAACTTCAGCTCGTAATCAGCCAACTAATATTCATCCTACATCATTCATTCAAGCTCATCACGGACCTATTTCATCGTTGTTGCTTCTCGCATCAAATCCTGCCGGTGACGTTGTAGTATCGAGTGGTCTTTTGGATGGAGCCGTTCGATGTTTTGACTTTCGAGTTCCAGAGGGGCAGGGCCGTTGTGTTGGCCGATATGAAGGGATTTACTGTGGGAGCTCCGATGGAAAAGATTCTGGAACTGCAACGGGTGGAGGAGGGGTCACGATGATGGTTGGAGTTGGAGGAGGTGTGAATCCTTGTGTTGGAGATTGTTTGAGTGTTGTCACTGCTGGCGGGGGAGGTGATGGAGTACTGAAAGTCCTGGAAATTAAAGGCGGTGGCAAAATGCGGAAACTGAAAGGACTTGACATCGTTGAGGAAATTGCGCCAACATTATGGACTTGTTCTTCAGCTGATGGCGAAGACAAGGTGTCCAAACTGTCAAAAAAGCCTTCACGAACGAACGTCGCATCACCAACAAGCGCATCTTTGGCAGTATATCAAATGACGTCTGTTTCACAAATTGGTGGTATCGCGGTTGCTTGGGGAGATGGTCGAACACAGCTGATAAGCAATCTTACAAAAAGTTCACAACTTGAATATGGTCAACGAGAACCTGCTTCGAATTCGACGGGAACTACCATAAATAATATGGAAACACGTGAATCTGGAATCAAAAACGCGATCCGAACATTTTCAGTCTTTGACATTGAAGAGAGGAACAAAACGATGGGAATCGCTTGCGCTGGAGATGATGGAATTGTGCTGGCTTACGAAATTCCGTATTAAAAGATGTTCAACTAAATGAAAAAGTTCAATTTGTAGCGCTGCCGTTACGGAAGGTCCCGTTCATTTTTGAAAACTTGGCGGGTCGATTTTTTGGAATCATCTATCCCCCAAATGATATTCGTAACGGCCACCACACACCTCTTCTTAGCGTCACTCTATGCAATAGTCCATGGATACCCTCATTCGCGGAATATAAGCTCCGTTCCGTTGCCTAGGCGGTAACGTTCATATCACCTCATCCATGACGTCTAAAGCCGTGCAAACCCTTTTAGAGACTCACAAAGCTTAAACTTCGACTTTACGTGGGCTCCAGAACGATGGAAGGTTCCAGCAACTAATCCCCAATGGAGTAATGCATTTCTACAAAACGTCGATTATACAGTACCGCAAAATATATATGTCACTTGCGTGGGCGATCAATGGGGCCTTGGATTCGATGATGGTAGTTAAAAACTTCAGTGTTCTTGATTGAGAATTTGAGATATTGACTGTTTTGGAGGACCAAGTCAGTACACCCCAGACTTGTTGGCAACTCTGGCAAAGTATGGAATCAAGGCTACATTCTTCGTCATTGGCTCACAAGCTATTCTGTATCCCGATATATTATTGGCGATTCACCAAGCCGGTCATCAAATAGGGTTCGTTCTCAATTACTTCAAAATACGCGTTTTTGAGCTTTGTAATTAGAAGCCACACTTGGTCACATTCCGATATGACGACCTTGAGTGTAAGACATCCATTCCCTTATCAAAATGGAGCTAAGAAAACCCCAAAAGCATGACCAAATCGTTGCCGAACTCGTAACTACCGCCATGGCAATAAAACAAATAACTGGAGTTACTCCAAAATTTTGGCGGCCGCCCTGTGAGTGTACATTTTTGTGCGCCTTAAGTCTGTATTGATCAGTTTGTAAAGACGGGTATGTGAATCGTGAAATGCTCGCTGTCGCTTCGTCGCTCGGCTTAACTTCAATCAAGTGGCTAAGGGATACTGGAGACTTCAACCTTCAATCAGGGACAACGACGACCGACGCAGTACTCAGTAACGTCCAATCATGGGTCACAGCAGGACAAAGGAATGCGATTTCATTACAACACGATATGTATGCCGCTTCTGAAAGTATAGCTGGGCCTGTAGTACAAATTTTGATGAATGCAGGAGTGAATGTCGTGAGAATGGATCAATGTGTTCAAAGTGACGCGTATGGTGGACCGCTGGATAAATTTGTTTCAGCCATGTTTCATTGAATAAAAGCGCATATTAACAGGATACTTCGTCAATGATGGCGTAATATCGAGGTTGGGATCCGCGATTTTAGATGCCCAAGCGTAACTTCTTCGTGCTCGCGATAAATAATACATCAATCTATTACTTCCTTTGCTTTCGATTCACATTTTAAGAAGTCGGCAAAATCGTCTGGACAGTTGTATTTTAAGAGTGATGTCATTGAGGCCACCATGCAGTATTGTAGCTACTTTGTGTAGGTGCTGTTCCCTTAATTGAATTCACCGTGATGAAGAATCCAACTTTAACAAAAAGAATAGTACGGGATAATGGCGCGAGAATGTTATTACGCAGAGACGAAGCTGTATTTTAACAGTAATGTTACTGAAGCGAAGCATAAGTCCTCCTTATATGTTCGTTCAGGGATTTTACATTTTGATGTAGGCACACACTTACCCCAGAACAAATCCCCATAAAAAATAACTTTAGACTCGATGACACTTAAAACTGCTTTCATTCTTTTGTTTATAGGACAGTGCCCTTCAATCAGGTTTTTATGTTAAACAAGTAGCAGGTCAACCTCACCCACCCAAAAGCAAAACAATACAATAAGTATA
Organism: Rhizoclosmatium globosum; assembly: GCA_002104985.1. NCBI lineage: Eukaryota > Fungi > Chytridiomycota > Chytridiomycetes > Chytridiales > Chytriomycetaceae > Rhizoclosmatium > Rhizoclosmatium globosum. The sequence goes on along the minus strand of MCGO01000005.1, from coordinate 792,473 downwards.
TGTAACCCCGACTGCATCGCGCTGTCCTCCCAGGCTTCGTATGGGAGCCACTCGCACTGTATGCTATCAACAAGGTCCTGTGGTATTCATCATTCCCCATTCACAGGTGGGCTTCTATTCATACACAGATGGGAAATTCCCGCTTATGAGGGCGTTTTTGCGAAAGTGTGAAAGTGATTTTGGGATCGCTGGTGAGGCAGGAAGGGCTGTCAAATCTGACAATTCTGGTTGAAAGAATATTCCGAGCACTGGCTCGATTGAAATCGCGTTTGTAGGAGATACTGCCCTGTAGAGAACTTTTAAAGTAGATATGCGTGAATCTACAGAAAATGTTGGAAACCTTTCTTGTTCCCATGAACATACGATGCTTTCAAAATCAGAATATCGACACTAGTCGCAACGATATACTCCATCTTAATATATTTTAATACTAAAGGAATGATGCATTTACGGGTAGTGTTGCGGTCAATACGCGGTTATATTCGGCCTTATGGTCTAGTAGTATGATTCTCGCTTTGGAGAGGTCCGGGGTTCAATTCCCCGTGAGGCCCGCTTTTAGCTGGAGAAGAGGCAGGGTGTTGTTTGGGAGGTTGTGTTGAGGTGGAGGGGTTGGTTCAGGGGTGAAGTTGGATTTGGATTTTGCAGAACAGGATTGAAAAGCACAGCAAGTTCAAGAAATTCAACTATATATATGCCTGCATGGAAGCCTTTGTGTCCAACAGTTCATGGAATCCATTGAGGATCATACATAATATGCGGACGTCGCTACTTGATTCTGAGCCTTGATACAATACCAGACCAGCTAAAAAAACCTGGCGTGCAGCTTTGGCGGAACTTAGTTTGAAGTCGATGGATGATTTACGAATGCAGAGTTTTGAGCAATCGAGATTCCCCCAAACCAAGACAACTGACGCTGAAACCAAAACTTGTGGCGCAATACGCGACAACGGCAGGACTTGAACCTGCGCACTCAGAGAGTAATAGATTTCTAGTCTATCGCCTTAACCGCTCGGCCACGTTGTCTGTCCATCGTAAAAGGAAAAGGCGTTTAAGAACGAGAGTCTACAAAACGCGCTCCAGATACAATGTCTGTGAGAATAATTATACGCAATAATTATACGCAGATTCTGATATTCTTATACTGTGCGATGAATGGATTTCTGTCTGTATCAAAGACCATCTGACTCCTTTTTGTTGCAGCACGTTTGTTACCCAGATAACCACATTCAATCATTATGAAGAAAAAGTTTATTAAGTTATCTCGATGATCTGAAATTACACAAGACTCTTCTTTTTCTTTTTCTTGGGTTCTTCCCCAGTTGTGTGTACAGGTGTTTGAGTTGGAGTAGCTTGCAAAGTCACAGAACGTGCTGCTTCCTGTCTTCGCAACTTTTTCAACTGTTTCTTTGAAAGTCCGGTTGAATCGATTTGAACTAAAACGGGTGTTGTGGGCACAGGCTGAACGGGAAAACTTGATTTCATCGTTGACTCATCAACACGCTTCCGCTTTGGTGAAATACGTTCCTCTCCTGACGACACAATAGATTTCGATTGATTTTGGTCCATGGAAGCCAAAGTTTGTTCTCCCGACTCTAATGCAGTTAACTTCTCCAACTTCCGTTTTTCTTTCTTCTCCTTCTTTCGTTCCTTTTTCCGAATTTGAGCCTCCGATAGCTGAACAGATTGTTCGTTAGACGGTTGTTCCACTAGCGACTTTGCATTCATTTCGTTCGCTTTTTCAACCTCTTTGTGAGAAGTAACAGAATTGTTGGAAGGTTTTTCTTCTTTTTTGGAGGCTCGTCAGTAGGTGTGGTGGAATTTTCCATTTCAGAGGATTGATTCTTTCTTTGAGGCTTTTCGGCAGTGACCGCAGCAGTAATTTCCGCCAGTTTTGGGCTAGATTCACTATATTGGCTGTCAAGCATAGCTTTTCTCTTCTTTTTCTTTGGAGAATTTGCAAGTGGTGTTGTAGCAGCAGGTGTGGCCTCAGCGAGAATTGTAGCACTTGTCTCGTTCTTATTCTTTTTGACGTTCTTGACAGCGATAGTAGTTTGAACACGAGCGTCATTGTCATTACGGCCTGAATTCTGTGCATCCTTGTTTCCGTTGTTTCCGTTGTTCACAGATTTGGCTGGTACAATTACTTCAGATTCAGATGGAACCACATTGTTTGCACCAATAACAGATTGAGATGAAGTTGCAACAGCCATATCTGACTTTTTTTTGTTCTTTTTGACTTTTTTCGGTTTCACGGCGATGACAGCAGGTTGCTCGTTGTTGTTGAGACCTTCGTCATTCTCATCTTCGTCACTTTCATCTATAAACTCGGCAGATACGATTGATTTCGCAGAACTAGAAGCATCACCTCCAATTGACACCCGTTTTGCACGAAAGAGTTCAAGCAGGTAAACAATACAATCCTGAAACTTTCCCAAAGCTTGAAGATGTGGCAATGCCTTGGCCTTAATTAGGTACCAGCGATAGGACAACTGTTTTGGCTGCCAGACTGACAATTTTGGATGCGCAAGCATGATTTGGTGCCATGTTATTTCGGATTCGTCCTTGGCGTTTGTTTTTTGAAGTCTATAATAAACGAAACGCATTAATTTTAATAGACACTCTGTGATAACTACTGCAAGACTCACACTCTTAATAGAACAATCTCAAGGTCGCGTGTAAACTTTCCTGGGTTTGCAGCTTTCTTCACCGTCTCCAAATCCTCCTCTGTGAGTTTCTCATCATCCGCACCAGTCCAACCTCTTTTCTTAGCCTCAATCCAAACGAGCCTAAATCCGTTTTCAAACTTTTTGCGAAGGGATATGATGGAGCGGGTGGGTACAAAATCCGCTTCGATCTTTTGGAGGACTTCGGGTTCTGGAAAGATGATATCTTCCGAAACTGGATGATGATGAACTGTATGTAGGATTCAAAATTTGATTAGCTGATTGTGGGATTTTCGAGATGTATTCCAAAAATACAAACCTAGAAGACCACGCAAAAACTGAAGCTGTTCCTGTTTGGAAAAGTGTCCAGTTTCATAATCACCGACCGCGTGTGTTTCCAATTGACGCAATCGTTCCCTGCAACCCTTCCTTCCAAGAGCCCTCTCAATACGAGCCCACGAGCGTGAATACAACTGGGCCAGCTCCATCAGACGCGTATCTTCCTCCGGTGTCCACTTATCACCCGCTCGTTCCCAATTCTGTTCTTCAAGTTTGACTTTCAAGTGACACGCAATTTGGGTGAGACTCCTATTGAGGCCGGAGATACGGTACAGCTCAATGAGGAATTGTGAGTGATTGCCAGGATATTTGTCGTTCTTTTCTTTTGCCGTTGAAGCGACAAAGTTGAGTGCTTCGGAGGAATCGATTCCGTTTGTTTGTAGGTAGACAAAAAGAGCGTTCTTGAGGGCACATGATTCCCCGATCGTCCACTTTTGAGCAATTATTAGTTTCCATTTAATTGAGGAAAAACGGAGTTTGGTGGGTGCAAGACGATTCTACTCACTGGACCCTTTGTGAATGAGTCATCCGTGTCCATTATCTTTGATCCGTCTTCTTTCACTATCATCTTTCTCTGCTGATTCGCTAGTGGTCTTGATGCGTGAAATTCTGGCTTTTCAAACGTTGTGGGTGCTGGAAACACAAATGACTTTGATGGCTTCGCAAAGAAGTCGTCAACATCTTTCGGCATTGAGAGCCGATTGAAGCGCTTGTTTGTTGTTGATGCCTCGATTTCCATTGGTTGGTTGGGTTATAAAAGGGGTTTCCAAAGCTTGAAGGGGAGTGAGGATGGGGCGCGCAAGAAGAGATGGGGCGGTGGGAAAAAAGAAAGAAATGGAAAGGTGAGCGAAGAAGTTACTGTACTTTGAACAAAATTCATTAAACTCTATTTCTTTAAGAAAGTTTAACGTTTAGCTATATAGAGTTGCTTTACAGACTTAATTGTATACTTTCTAAAAGTACGTTGAGTGGCTGATTTGTACACTTCTTAGATTGGCTACACATTTTTTTAATCCAGATCATAATGTGTATCATCTGCAGTTTATCAAAACGTTTAGAATAAAAGGTTTATATTTTGACAGGAATTGACAGGAATGATCACTCCACACCCAACCCCATTCATCCCTCCAGCTCATCAAAGCTTCCCACTCCCCATCAACGCAACCGAAACAATACCATCAATCCAAGGAACAACGCCTATCGTATACATAGACCGTACCAGCCTCTGGATGGGAATCGGATCAGGAGTCTTTGTGCTCGCGCTATATCTCGTAGTTATCTGCTGCACGCAATGGCGCAAATTATTATCTGGTTCGAGCGCGCCAGCTGAGTTGGATGAATGCGAGAAGCGACTTGCCAGGTTGGTTTTGCTGAGGAAAGAGGCGCGGGAAGGGGACGGGTATTTGGCGTCTGTTTGATCAATTATTATGGGAAGCAATTATATGTAAATAAATCTGGATAGATATTGTAGCTATTTTGTGTAGGTGTTGTTCCATTAATTGAATTCCACGTGCCCGAGAATCCAACTTTAACAAAAGAATAGTGCGCGATTATAGCGCGAGAATATAATAACGCAGACACGAAGCTGTATTTAACAGTAATGTTACTGAAGCGAAGCATAAGTCCTCCTTATTGTTCGTTCAGGGATTTCACATTTTGATGCAGGCACACACTTCCCCCAGAACAAACCCCCATAAAAAATAAGTCTTTAGACTCGATGACACTTAAAACTGCTTTCATTCCTTTGTTTATTTGATCGTGCCCTTCAATTAGGTTTTTATGTTAAACAAGTAGCAGGTCAACCTCACCCACCCAAGAGCAAAACAATACAATAAGTATATATAACCCGACTGCATCGCGCTGTCCTCCCAGGCTTCGTATGGGAGCCACTCGCACTGTATGCTATCAACAGGGTCCTGTGGTATTCATCATTCCCCATTCACAGGTGGGCTTCTCTTCATATACAGATGGGAAATTCCCGCTTTTCAGGGCGTTTTTACGAAAGTGTGAAAGTGATTTTGGGATCGCTGGTGAGGCAGGAATCGCTGTCAAATCTGACAATTCTGGTCAAAAGAATATTCTGAGCACTGGCCACGATTGGAATCTCCTATGCAGGCGTAATTATACTGCTTCTATACACTTCAGAGAACTTTTGGAGTAGGTTTGCGTGAATGGAAATAAATGGTGGAAACGTTTTCTTGGGAAAGAAGAATGTTCCGATACTCCCAAAATCTAAACATCCCACACTGGTCACAACGATACAAACTATCTAAATATAACGATAATCAAGTAATGATGCATTTTCGTGTTGTGCTGCAGTTAATACGCGGTTATATTGGATATTGATTTTTCAAGAGTACAGCGGCCTTATGGTCTAGTAGTATGATTCTCGCTTTGGGTGCGAGAGGTCCGGGGTTCAATTCCCCGTGAGGCCCGCTTTTAGCAGCAGAATGCGCTGTGTGGTGACACTGAGGCAGGTGTAGAGGGGTGAAGTTGAATTTTGTGGAACTCGACTCGAACTTCACCATGAACTTCACAGTCACGACTGAAGCTACCCCTCAAAGTTGAAGGCATCACCTTTCAAATGTATCTGAAACATTCTGTTGACCATTGTTTAACATACTATTTGCTAATTTATAGTGGTTTTTGGGAATTCTCAGATCGCCTTGTAAATTTTAACCTCAACTCCAAATCCAAGAAGCGTTTGTATGTTTCTTAAATCCTTTGGGAGACGGTGCAACTTTGGGAGAAGCAAGAAACCGAAAGCAACCCATGACAACACCAAACCAGCAAGAAGCCCATCATTGCGCGACAATTGACTGCATGAGTTAGTTCGATCAAGAGTTCAAGAAAGTCAAAGGCATATGTACGTTTCCCCAGTTTCGCATCCTATTCACCAACACAAACACCTGAAGCGGAACCTAGCATGACGAAAAGCTTTCTTCCGACAACGGCAGGACTTGAACCTGCGCACTCAGAGAGTAATAGATTTCTAGTCTATCGCCTTAACCGCTCGGCCACGTTGTCTGTCGTCTCAGAGGGAGAAATCATATAAGTTGCGGAAATTAGATAGAACTCCGCCGCAAACCGCGTCGGACCACATGAAATTCGTCATAGTGACGTTAAGTAGCTAATAAATTATAGTAAATTATTAAGTAGGATTTGAAAGCAGAGTTTTTTGACATTGACAACCTTCCCCTTCAGAAATATCACCCACACTCACGTCACACTGCTGCCCCCGCATTCGTGCATATCCTCCAATCTTGAATCGTGTAGTTTCTCCATACTCAAAAAAAAAGCCGCGATATACCAGATGAGAAGGTGGGCGATATCAAACAACGACGCAACCATGCCCGACCCAAAACACGCGTTGGAATCCACGGACTCGGCCTTGAATTCGTATACTGATACGAACAGCTCATCAAACCCTGCATACGACGCGACGCAGCAACAGGCGGGGATGTGGATGATTGTTGGGTCTGTGTTGTTTGTTGGGGTTTTGTGTTTTGTGTTGTATTGCGTGACGGCGGGGTATAAAGTGATGAAACGGAAACGGGCTGTGACGGGTATGGGTGTGGGTGGACGTGGTGGTGGTAGTGGGGGGTTGTTGGAGGGGAGCGGGTTGTTGCTGTTGATGAGACGGGTGGTAGTTCTAGTGTTGCTGTATTGGAGTTTAAGGTTGTGCCCTGATTATTAATGCATTACATTTGTTATATATATTCTATATTCTTTCTCATTTGCTGGATAAGTGTCTTCAGGTTTTGTGTCTTACTGAACTGAAAAAAGCAAATGACCACTTCAACGCCAGCTCCAGCCGCACCAAAGAAGGATGACGGTGCTGTTGTTCCTTCATTCTCGTTTGGAACACACCCAGCCGACTTCCAGGAGATTAGTGTTGCAACGTGAGTGTTTCTAAATAGAGATTGAAGACAAAAGCAAGCTAACGACCCTTTGAAACCAGTCTCCTCGGTGCCTGCTCCGGATTCGCATGTAAAAAGTTTGCAAAGGGTGCGGGACTTGCGATTGGAGTTGGATTCATGTCGTTGCAGGCACTCCATTACTCTGGATACGCCAAGGTGGACTGGAACAAGATTGAAAACAGCATAACTAAGGGCATTGATATGGACGGAGATGGAAAGATTACTCAGAATGACTTGAAGTTGGTTAGCTACCGATTGATCCACAACTTGACTATGGACCTTCCTTCTGCTGGTGGATTCGCTGCTGCCTTCTTCCTCGGATTCCGTTACGGATAGATAGACAGTTGATGTTTTATTATTCGTACAGGTTGAAGTGATATGAGGTGTTTGAGCATTGAACATCGAATAAAATGGATTGATCATGGGGCAGTGAGGCCGCGGAAGACCATGACAGCCGCCGTGTTCACCAGGAGGACTCTCGAGTAAAAGTAGTGCAAGTTGAGTGAGACTTGCGACACGTCTCGACCCTTTGGCACATTCAAACCAGAGCCAAAGCGAATCACCGCGGATGCGCCGTCTTCAGTTTCCCCGACACTCAAAAAGGTTGAGCCCGAGAACGGCGCGCCCTTCGCGGACCACGACAGAAGAAGTTGATTGTGGGCACGCGCCTCAACTGTCCAAATCGCCATCTTGTTTCCCTGATCGAACGAGTGCGGAACAGCAACGTTGTCGGCAAGCCCCGCGTTGAAGATCAGCCACCGCTCAAGCGCAAACACCGGCGAGTGGCCGAAACTCGATGCCGCCTCGCTGATCGTGATGCGGCGACTTGGTGGTCCGAGGAGTCGCCTGGGCACCCGCAGCTCGAACGTGTCAAACGGAAGCTGCGACTCAGGGAACGTGCGCGACAGCTGCTCCTTCTTAAGCGCCAAGAGCGTGTCCCGGGGAACCGCGTCTAGCTTGCGTGTCAGGGCGTATGTGGCCGCAATCCCGCATCCACTGGCAATAAGAAGTGCGCGAATCATCGAAACTCTTGTTTTGTGATTCGTCATCCATACAAATCCAATCCAATCCATGCCAATCCATTCTGAATCATATCCATCACATTTTTGAAGTCAATGTACCCTCTTCTGTTTGCTGCGAGAATCTTTACGAAAATCACTGACAAGCTCAAGCTACAGCGGACAACATGACTACTCCAACTATTCCAGCCCTTGTAATCCCAAAGCGCTCACCCAGCAATCAATCAACAGCCTCTGTTTCATCTTCCCTCTCTCCCGCAAGTCCCTTTACTCCAACTTCCCCGGCATCCCCAAAGCCAGTCACACTCATGATTCCAGAATCTATAAGCTCTCTCGCCTCAAAAGGAAACGGTTTAAGCCCTGGCCCTGTTCGCAAACGAAAGAAAAAGAAGAATACAAAGGACGACGACGCTCCTTCAACGGGGCCTATCGTGATTGACGGCGCAATCTTTGGGGAAGAACCTCCGGTTGAAGAATATGTGTTTCCTGTCAGACCACCTCCTTCAACCACCGATGGTGAAAATGAGGACGAGAAGGGTGGCTTCGCGATTGGCTTACCTGATTCTCCGACTCCGCCGCGTCGTAAAAATATGATGGAAATCACGAATCCACGAGGCGATGGTGCTACCGCTTCTAATAAACGCACAAACAACGGAAAATCTGAAAGTGATACAGCAGAAGAAGGTTCTCTAGGTTCACTCGTCCAGCTTGTGCTGCCTGACATTGCCGGAAGCACAAACCCCAAGAGCAATACAGTTGGAGATCTTGGACTTGGAGGCTCTAGCACAAAGAAAAATGAGCAAGTAAAGAGAGCAAGACGGACTAGTACCGATGCTTTTATTTTTGGAGCAAGTGCTGCGTCATCGAGACGTGGGTCTTCGTCGAGACGGGGAAGTCTTGCGCCCAACATGAGACTCCGTCGGGAATCGGCACAACAAAATGAAAATGTGTCTCAAGATATTCCAGGCGTCGTTGTGAAATTGCCAATGCTACAACCAAATGTTCCTGTCGGCATATTTAATGAAGGCAGCTCTGAAACTGGGGAAACCAAGAATAATGCTACAGAACCTGGCGCTAGACCCTCGACCTCTCTAGGAGAAGGTTTAGGAGCCCCAGGAACAGGTGCAGAAAAAAGACGGACTAGTATGTACGCGGGGTCTGTTGCCCTTGGTGTTGCACTTTCTCAAGCGAGACCAAGAACACCTCCAGCCCTATTACCAGCTCCAGTCGGAGAAGAAGATGAAGAGCATGAAGAAGAAAATGATACGGCAGGTGGGGAAGTCAATCTGTACATCAGACCCTCCCTCATTGTACAACAACCTCCGGAAGACTCACCAAATGGCGAAAATGGAACTATTAATGAAGTAGGAGGACTTATTGGCACTACGACCCAGTATTCAAGGAACGGTTCTTCAAGACGTAAACAAAGTCTCTACTCAAACGCTTCTGCAATCCTCATAAAACCTCACAGCCCACCTTCTGAGAACGACCAAGCTTCTTCCATCGCACACTCAACGGCAAGACGAAGTACAATTTCGAAAGGCTCGTTTTCGTCTGCTACAGACCGCAAGAAATCGTTGAAAACGCCAGGAAATACATCCAGAACCCGGTTATCCCAAGGCACACGGCCAGAATCGCCAAACCATACCCAAACAATCACGCGAAACTCTTTCACAACCGCACCACCACCCCGTCTCTCCGTAAACACAATCCTCAACAGAGTCGGACAAATGGACAAAACACTAGGTAAAAACCACACCCCCACCCTAATCCCCTATCATTTCAAACCAAACTTACCCATCCCTACGTACCCACAAAAAAAAACAACAAAAAAACAGCCGACCTAAAAGCCCGCTTCGAAAAAGCCGTCGCAGTCCCAACCCCGACAACCCCTTCCACACCCCTCCCCCACCACACAACCCTCACCATCCCACAACCACCCCCAACAACCACCCGCCACCTCCGCCGCGCCACAAAGGTATACCTCCAAGACCGCGACACATGGACAGTCCTCCAAGACTCCCGCAAGCGCATCGACGACGAGAAAGAGCGCAAGCGGCTCATGACGCTTACGCCGTTTGTGTTTCGGCTTGAGGAGGGGGAGGATGGCGGGGACGGCGGGGTTGGGTGGGGGGAGGGGAGGAGTAGTGGGACTGGGTGGAGGAGGGATAGTCTTGGTGTTCCTGGTGTGCGGATGGGGGGAGGTGGGGGAGGTGGGGGGTCGAAGGAGGGGTCGAGGAGGAGTTCGGTTGATTTGAGTAGGGTTCGGGATGGTGGTGGTGGCGGAGGTGGTGGCGGTGGCGGTGGTGGGTCGAGGAGGGGGTCGTTTCATACGGGGAATAGTTGTATTAATTTGTTTGGTGCGGCGTCATCGCGACGGAGTAGTTCGATGGATTTGTTGGGATTGGGAGGTGGAAAGACTGGTGGTTCGAATTTTAATCTTGCGGGATCTGGTAATGATCTTTCGTTTAAGTTGATTAAGGCGGATCGTGGGGAGGATGGGTCTGACGAGGACGAAGATTCGGAGGATGACGAGGATTCCGATGAGCTTTCGGACAGTGACTTTGATGAGGACAAAGTAATTGAGTCGCGCTGTTTGAGTACGCAGTTAGTCTCCAACAATGCCCCGTCTCGGCGAGACCTGTTTCTCCAGCAGCAACGCAAAAAATCAACGTTTGGTGGATTAGGTGGAAGTCTATACATGGGATCCACGTTCTTGACTGACTTTGAGGTGGACGAAAACTATGGGAAATCGGAAATGTTCTTCCGCTTGCGTCGAATGTTCCGTCTAGTGGCACTTGCATCACACTTTACCAAATACCTTAGCAAGATCCTCAAGAACCCAGTACAGTTGAGGATCTATTTGCACTATTTGCACGTTTTTTATTTCGACCTTAACACGACCTTCAACAGATGGGGCTGGGAATACGACCCAGACGCAAACTTTGCCCAAGAAGTCGCAAACCCAACCAACACCGAAAAGACACGAAACATAGTCTCCGCCGTTGATTTCGCCGTCGGTCATCTGTTCAGTAAAAACAGCTACCAAGGCTGGCTCACACCACCCATGCGCACATTATTCCGAAAACCACCTGAACTCAGAACAGACCTCGAGCTGTCCGAGTTGCAAGGCTTCTGTAGCACCATGAAGGCGTTCCGAAAATATCCACCCGCGATCCAACGGGAACTACTTAAAGTCGGGCGGTATGAGAGGTGGCATAGTGAACGGATGATTGTTGGCGAGAACCAAAAGGGAATGTACTTTTACGTTATCCTCGACGGTGAGATTGAAATGTTCAGGATGGATCGGGAGGGTATGACTAAAGATAAGAGGTCGCGGAGTCAATTGAGTATTTCGGCTGTGAGTTCGGAATCGATTATGAATGAAAGTAAGAAGACGGATGATTATGAGAGAAAGTATCGGATTCCACTTGGGTCTCAAACGAGTGGAGGTAGGTTTTTGTCGCTTTGACGGTGCTAGATACTAAATAGACTCGTTGAATAGATTCGTTTGGGGAATTGGCGTTTGTTAGCGGTCTTAGAATCACATCGGCTATTACGAAAAAGACGACAGAGTTTCTGTTGATTGAGAGAGACGACTACTTGAGGATTGTGCAGGACACTAATGATACGCATCTTCGTGAGAAGCTGTCATTTCTCAAAAGGATTCCACTATTCAAGACACTGAGTGCGAATATTGAAACGATTGCATTGTATGGTGATTTAAAGTCGTATCCACCAGAAAGTGTAGTGATTTGTGAAGGTGATCCATGTGAATACTTGTACTTCTTAAGGTATGTGTTGTTCGATTGGTAGCTTTAGTGTGCTGATGGTTCTTATCACAGATCGGGCAGTTGTAGACTCATTAAGGCACTCTCATTCGAGAAAGTCAAGTATCATAATGGCACATATAGCTTGGTGCCACTTTCCGCGGAACAACAACAACAGCATTACCAAAACATTATGACCAATACCCCACCACCAGCCAACACTTCATTAGAGGCGTACCAAGAAGCCGTGCAAACCGCTCTCCCCGAACACATTGTCACCAAATTCCTAAACACCAACAAGCTGCAAGCAGGAGACTACTATTTCGACGGGTCCGAATCCATCAACCCAAACGACCTCGCCTTCAACACTGGAGCCCGCGCCATCACAGCCAAAACATCCGTCATCACAAACTTGCGGTCCGAGTTTCTAGTCATTTCCAAAATCGACTTTAACAAGTTTGCTACGAAGGAGACGTGGAAAGCGTTTTCTGCTGGGGTTGCGGATAAAGCCGTTCCACCAATCACCGTGTTGAATCAAGTGTATATTGAGAGTCGGCGGTGGTATTTACACAAGAAGCATGTTACGCAGTCGATATTGAAGGAGATACGCATCAAGCGGGAGGAGGAAGCTCAGGGGACGCAGAGGAAGGTGAATGAGATTTCGGTGCGGCTACTCAAGAGTACGTAAGTGACAATAATAAAGTGACATTATTATAATTATATAAATTCGCGATTCCTGTTTTGCTTTTTTGATGTGGAAGTGAATTGTCAGAATCACAGAAATTGTTGCTCGCAAACACCTTCGGCTCATGGAGAGGTCTGCTCACGCGGTACCCTGCCCTGGACTCTGATCCGGTGCACCTTGGACACGTTGAAGGTCTGTGGTATTTAATACCCGTCCGTTGGTTTGGCTGTTAGACGCGTTCAATGGAAGCCCCTGCGACAAGGAGTCTCTCCTCGCCCGGTACCGGCGGAGAGGCTCTGAAGCAGGATCGCCAGTCTCTACATTGACCTTCTTTCACCCGTCTGTCACTTCCCTTTCGACACACGCGTTAAAATGAGATGGCTCTTAATGTCACTTGTTGACAGTTCTGGGTCCTCATCCTGGCAGACAGCTCGGTGCTTTATCGCATTGCACTGACTGGTTGTTAGGAGCGTAACGTCCATGTAGAAAGCCTGTAAGCGCTTGATTCTTCCAATGCTAGAATGTGGCTGTCCACCACCGCTGAGTGTATGATTGTTGCTGTGATAGACATACGAGCTTCTGCCCCCCTCCCTCCTCTCTCCTCTCCTTCTCTCTCTTTTTCTCTCCTTTATGATCCATCCTCTCTGTCTTCACCCTTTTTTCTTCTTCTTTTCTTATTTTTTCTTGTGGTGAACATTCTGGAGCCTTCACGTGGCGTTCACTGTTAGTAACTCTTAGCAGGTGCGATCATAACTTGATAGCGCTCTCCTCAGAGTGAAGCTAATCTCAGTTTAAAATTTCAAATAAATACAATATCTACCCTATACTATTCAGTTCTTTAGTTTATTCGACGATAAAAATACAGAGAAATGTTTTCAAAGGGAAGTTGATGCTTGAACCAAGACTCTGCAACATCAATAGGTTGCTTCCATGAAGCATACCAACCAAATGCATTCCAAGGTGTCTGTCCATTATTCCCTACGGCAGTGCGGATAGACACCGCCTCTATTTTTTGTTTTTCGACGAGTTCCAAGCACAACATGCATTTCACAGCATCACGGTTCACACCAAACTACAATTGCGAAGGAAGGTGCTCAATTGCTTCCATATAAAGAGTAATTACATATTCCAGTCTCTCTAAAAGTTGTCGAGTCTTGATTATTCCAGGAAAATGTGTGCTTTAAGTATTACGTCCTTTCTCCTTTTCCAAAAGCAAGACAATGTCCGAAACACTCGGGACGCAGCTCAGCAACTGGGCCAAGTCGATGGGCGCCACCGCGTCGATTGTTTCCAGTTCGCCGTTGAGGCGCGGCTTTGAAGTGCGGGCGATTACGGGCGCGGGGCTTGAGCGGTTTGTTTTGATTGTTACTTGTTAGGTGGTTGGTACCAGTTGACACTTGACACTTGACTCGGGATTCACAGACTCGCAACGCCGCAGTTGGATCACATTTGGCGTTTTCTTGTTTCGCGAATTGTGTCTAAATGGTCTGTTTTGTTGATTGGATTGATTGTTGCAACTAAGCACAACCTAACAGTGAGGCTCAGACTATTCGACGCGTGCTGGACTAGTTGCGTATCGTTTCATAGTGATTCTATGCTACTTTCTATTCACACTGAATGCTGAATACTGAATGCTGACCAATCAGTGCCGCCGCCCAACCATCCGCCGCTTCCTTCAAACACCTTCAGGCTCTGAAACAACTCAAATTAAAGCAACTCGCGGACCGCGAAGCTCTCTTGAAAAAGCGCGATGATCTCAGACGGAAACTAGCATATGCTCAGAACTCTGTCGCTGCGAAAGAGGCTTCTTTCAAGACAACAGTGGACGCTGTCGTTACTGCAGAACACGAACTCAATGCATTCACAAACGCCATCAACGAAAAGAAGAGGAAACTCGTTCTTCAGGAGGCGTACGAGAAGGATGCCTTGGAATTCATTTCGGTTTTACAAGAGTATTCTGCTCTGTTGACTGGATTGCTTGAGCTAAAGTCTCGTGCATCGAGTGCACCCATTCAGCTTGAGACGGTGAAAGATATTTGTGACCGTGTCGAGCGTCATTACTTTCATCCTTCCACTGGGTTGGTGTCGTTACAGAATCTACAAATTGAAGGCACTGAAACAATAATAGGGCAACCACAGACACAGACACGGAAATCGTCATGAAAATTCAATCGCTTGTTCTGTCACCAGATTGCAGAACGTTATTCAGCTCTCTCACAGCACTCACTCGTGCCGCCTCTGAATCTCTGTTTCAATCAACAAACCATCATTCACACGAACACTCAGACACCGCGTCCACAACTTCAATCAAAAAGCTATTGCATGTGCGTTTTCTATCCAATTGACGTCTGCCCTTCCGCTAATCACTCAACCAACCAAACAAAGCACATTACACGCGATCACGTCCTCCTCTACAACGAAACAAAGAAAATCCAACACGAAACAGAAGCCATACTTCTCCAAATCCAGCACATTCTCGAATCAGTACAGGATGGAATTACAAATCCGGAGGAATCCAAGACTGTTTTGTAAGTAACTCGTTCTTATTTTTATCCCATCATAACATTCAAAACATAAGGGCCTACATGAACGCATATTCAGATCATGAAGCGTACAAAGCCGTATCAAAACGTTTAGAGGAATATGTTGTTGATCTGGAAGATACAGTCCACTCTGCCCATGCCTCTGAAAACCATGTCCGTGAGTTGCAAGAAAAGGTGTCGGAGCTTGGAAAAGAGTTGGTAATGTTTCGACTTTATAATTCGTTTGTTGCGTTCCTTTGTGGCATTCTTACCAACAGTGACCAGGCTCGGAAACATGGTCTCATCGCGTCCATCATGGAAGCCAATTCAATTTCACGGGGAAATGTATTGGCGTTGAGGGAACGAGTTGAGTGTGGTTTCCCCATTCTTGAGAGCTACTAAAGTATACTCTAGAATGAGCAGCTCGCAAATACACGCATCACGCAAGTTGTACCTGCTGTGAATGAAGTTGCCACTCGGTTACATGGACACGTTGCGAAAGAAATGCATGCCTTGAATGGCATTGTTGTCTCCGTTGATGTTGTTTGTTCTATTATGAATGGTGGAGTGATTACAGAATCTGTCGAGTGTCCAAAGGAAGTGTTGGAAGAAATCCGGGATACGTTGGAGATGCCAAAATACCTGGTGAGTTGTTTCTGTGGTTTGATGAGTATGAAAACTGAAACTCTCATCAAGCCGCTTGACCAAATTCCGGAATACGTCCAGAAAATGAATGACGCTTGTGAGTTTTACTTACCTTGCATCTACTGAAGATCTGACATGTGCAATGACAGTCGAATTCAACACGAAAATGATACAAACCGAGAAACTACGAGCCGAGGAGCACAAAACACGCGGTAACAAAGTCCTGGCTCGTAATTATACACCATCCTCACCTTACTTCTCCCAACAAGTCAACAAACTCACTTCCTCCGTGGACAACCCCCTATTCCAACCTGAACACCTAAATTCCACAAACCTGAAAACGTTTGTTGATTCCGTCAAAGGTATCAATTCAACTCTACCCCACTTCCAATCCTAACTTGAATCCATCTTCTCAGCATCCTCCGACAAGTACACACACGAAATGAATCAACTGATGCACAAGATTGAAACGGAAACCATGCAAGACGCACAACAAGCGCGGCTAGTTTCCGCCCGGATTTCGCATGTGAAGGATATGTTGATGAAGAGGCGGGGATGATTTCGCTGTTTTCCGTGTTTGTTGTATTTTGAATCGTAGACGGGGTTTATTTTTTGGGATATCAAAGTAGAGCGATCCGCTTCTTAGGCGATAGTTGGCTTTTCAAGGACCCATGCACTGTTTGTCTTGAATGACTCTGGGGCTTCAGTCTCGAACTGGAGAGAGTGTGTGTTCTGGTTAGTAAAGGAACAGATTGGGTATAAGCGATCTTACTCTTTGACGGTTGACGTTTCCAGAAAGTCTCGAGTCTCTCTCCATCATGTATCTGTCCCATTTGTCAACGTTGAATCGTTTGGCCTGGTGGATGGTGTGTGGTGTGTATTGGTTAGTAGGAAGGTGGGTTTGGGTTGTGTAGTCTTCACCTTTCCGTAGTTCTGGAAGCTCTGCCAGTAGTACAGACCAGTGTACGTTGCGTATCCGAGACCGGCAATGACGAACAAGGAGGACACAGCCTCAACTGGGACTTGGAAGCGTTGAGCCATTTTCGGTTAAAGACGTTTTTCACTTTTGACCAAAAGTGGAAGGAACAAATTGTTCTCTCTATCTCTTTCTTTCTTCTGTTTTCAAAAAAAGTGCGAATATATTTGACACGGTTTCTTTCTTTGTTATTGAAATAGAGACTGATAAAGGGAGACTGATTCCTTTTTAGTCCTCATCCATCTCAGCGTTCAAAGCAGCCTGTAGAAATTCGATTTAGAAGTGAACACTCAATAATTGTAAATCAATAAGATTACCTTGGCAGCTGCTTCAGCCTCGTCAAACAGGTCTTTTGGAACAAACTCGTGCTTGCCTCCGCTTTCTTCACATACCCAACTCAATTCCAGCTCAAAGTCCTTGTCCTTGACTTCATCGTGGAGAGCGTAGATGCTGAACACGGATATTAATCATGGGGTGAGAGTGTTGTTCGCGACAAGTACTCACATTCTAGCAGCCTCCTTCACAGCTTCACGCGCTGACAACTGAGTCAACTTAAGCTTCTCCAATTCAGTCTTTGCAACTGAACGACCTTTTCCAACAGCAGCTCCAAAGTAACCCTACGTGTCCCGTTTCAGTTTTTGGAAAATATCACACAGAATACCCAAGGTCAAAAACTCACATGGTGAACACCAGATGGCTCGACAACAAACAATCCAGGACCTGTTTTATCCATTGTCGCCAAAATCGTGCTTACTCCGAATGGACGCACAGACGAATAGAGCGTGTATGCTTGCACATATCCGGCCACACGGTCAGCAATCACTTTTCCAGGGATAGCTGATTTGTAAAAGTCACGATATTGTTGTGCTTCTTCACGAGTTCTTGAGACAATGTGGCGGGTATCGGCGAGGAGACCTGCGGTTGCCTGTTGACGGTTTGAGACTTAGTCACTCGTATACCGCATAAACCAGAGAATGATTAAAGGACTTACGATTCCAATATGTGTGTCGGCAGTTCCAATTCGCTTGTTTGAGCCTGGCACAAGAAGTTTGGAGGCAACGAGTTTCTCAACGGCGAGGACTACTCCATCCTTTGCACGGATACCAATTGCGGTTCTGCAAGTTAAGTTATGAGCTTGATTTGGTTCGATTAAGTGGAAGATTGGAGGTATGGCGAGAAGGATATCATTTGCATCCGCGTTCCAACAAGTAAATATCCATCAATTGCACAGCATTTGCTTCAAAGTGATTGTGAATCATTCGCGCGGCAGAGGCCAAGGCACCGTTCCTCGAAACAGGTTTTGATGCGAGACGCGTTGCCCAACCACCCAAAATTCTGAAGGGACTCCGCACAGCAGCCAAAGCACTGCATCCATCCTCCATTAATCTTTCTTAGAAACAGAACAAGTGTCTCCTCGGAGGGACAGCTAGGCAGGCTAAGGAAGGGGGCAAGGCCAAGCGTACCCTGAGTTGTCAACGGCCTTCAACGCATATTCAACCTGAAAGATGCGGCCATCGGGCGAGTACGTGGATGCAGACAGATCGTACTGGGTCCATCAATTAGTTGGCTTTGAAAGGGGAAGAGAGAAAGAAAGCATACGCCGGTTCCAATTGAAGACATTTGTTTTTCTTTGCTTCTTTACAGAAAACACAACTTACTCGCCAAAAGACTGAGAAATGGAAGTGGAAGCCGCAGATGTTATTCGGCTGATTCAACAGTTCCTGCGCGAAAATAATCTGCACAGAACTTTGGCTACTTTGCAGGTGTGGTTCATGGCTGCACGCGCAGTCACAGTAGCCTAACATACAGAACTGCACAGGACGAATCATCAATAACGCTGAATACCGTCGAATCCCTAGACTCATTTTCTCTGGATATTACTCAGGGAAACTGGGATGTTGTCCTCAAAACCATCGCCTCTCTCTCTATCCCACAACGAAAACTACTGGACTTATACGAGCATATAACGATAGAGCTTATTGAAATGAAGGAGCTACAGGGTGTGTTTTCATCCACTTAACCCCTGTGACTATTGACATCTAACTCATCAATAAACAGCTGCCCGTTCACTGCTGAGACAAACTGAAGTCATGCAGCTCCTGAAAGACATTTACCCTGACCGCTATTTGAAGCTCGAGCAACTCATTTCAAAGATCTCGTTTGAACCCAAGGAAGCATATCCAAACAGAGCCTCAAAAGAAAAACGACGTGCCATCA
This sequence comes from Rhizoclosmatium globosum, assembly GCA_002104985.1. Classification (NCBI taxonomy): domain Eukaryota; kingdom Fungi; phylum Chytridiomycota; class Chytridiomycetes; order Chytridiales; family Chytriomycetaceae; genus Rhizoclosmatium; species Rhizoclosmatium globosum. The sequence goes on along the minus strand of MCGO01000005.1, from coordinate 773,717 downwards.
TTGCCCAATCTCTTGCTTCCGAAGTCACTGTTGCCCCTCCTTCTCGTCTTCTCACTCTCCTCGGACAATCTTTGAAGTATCAAAAATCGCAAGGTCTGATTCCTGAAGATGATATTCCAGCATTCGACCTGTTCAGAGGAATTGTGCCTCAAGCGAAAGTCGAGGAAGATATGCCCACAACGCAATTATATCAGAGTATTAAGTTTCCTAAGAAAGCACATGCGGAATGCGTGACGTTCAGTGGTGATGGGCAATGGATGGTTACTGGTGCGATGGATGGAATGATTGAAGTATGGAGCTACTTGACTGGAAAGCTTAGAAGAGACTTAAAATACCAAGTTGAGGTGAGATACTTGATGTTTGACATGGGACGAACTATGCTTCTTATCATTAATTCAACAACCACAGGAAAACTTTATGATGATGGATGCTGCCGTTCTTTGTCTTGCATTCAGCAAAGACAGCGAACATCTCGCATCAGGTTCACAAGACGGATTCATCAAAGTCTGGAAAATCAGCACAGGACAATGTGTCCGCCGTTTCCCAACTGCACACGCTCAGGGTGTCACGAGTGTCGCTTTCAGTCGTGACGGTGGAACAGTGCTCAGTGGCAGCTTTGATCAAACAGTTCGAATCCACGGAATCAAAAGTGGGAAAATGGTCAAAGAGTTTCGAGGACACGTTAGTTTTGTGAATGACGCTATTTTCTCGCTGGATGGTCACCGAGTCATCAGTGGAAGTAGTGACGGAACTGTCAAGGTAAACTCGTAAAAACAGATTGAATTTTTCAATTTCTTATCTTTGATTGAAATAGATCTGGGACGCCAAAACAGCGGAATGCTTAAACACCTTAACACTGCACGAAGGACATTCTGTAACTTCAGGCGTTCACAGTGCTACAGTCTCGCGTCTCCTACAAATGCCCAACAACGGAGACAACTTCCTAGTCTGCAACAAGAGCCCATTCGTGTATATCGTGACACTCAAAGGAACTGTTGTGAAGTACTTCAGGATTGGAAAAGGACTCGGCGATGCGCCCGTGTCAGAGATTGTTTCTGCCTGTGTAAGCGCGAAGGGGGAGTTTGTTTATACTGCAACAGAGGACGGAATGATGCAGTGGTATAGTGTTGAAGGTGATAGTATTTATCCTCAAAGCAGTTTGAAGGTACGTCTTTCGATTTCATTCTGTATTGATCTGTGTTACCTGATATTTGTCCATTAAGGCATGCGAAAGCGATATTATTAATATCACACACCATCCATTCTCCAACATCCTGGCAGTTGCTGGTGAGAATGGATTGGTGACTTTATACAAACCTTAAAATTGGTAGAAATAAACCAATTAAAAATGTGTTCGAAAATGTTCCAATAAATACGTAATCAGGGAAATACTTTTCAACAGGAATGAAAAAAATACATTAATTGCACGCAGTCATGGTTAACGACCCTTCGTTGAATAGATAATTTACACTCATAGACTCTTCTTTATTTAATTTGATTCTTCCTGATAAAAATCGCGACTTGTAAATCTCTCTCTCTGTCTCTTCATCCATGGGCAATTGCACGTCGGCCCCGACCGCGGAGGAAAAAGTAGCAGTTCAAGTGAGCAAGGAGATAGATAAAAAGCTTAAGGCGGAGCAGGAAACATCGAGTACTATTGTGAAGCTGTTGCTGTTAGGTAAAACTTTCAACTCCGATCAAACACAAAGCGGAACCTTTCAGACGCGTATATGGACATAAACGCCAAAAAACCGAGACACTTTCGATTCGAGTAGTCCTATTGCTATCTGATAATCAGTCTCCACGAAGGTCACTAACACGAACTTGAACAGGCGCTGGAGAAACAGGAAAATCAACGATTCTAAAACAACTCAAACTCATCCACGGAATTGGTTTCTCAGAAGATGAAAGGAGGACGTTTAGATCAGCTATAACACTAAACGTGATGACGTGCGCAAAAACTCTCGTGAAATCTATGACCGCCCTCAAAATTCCTTTCGGTTTCGTACCGTCATCAGTGCCGAAACCCGATAGGCAAGAAAGTCAAAGCACATCTAATATAAATATGGATGGGGATGGATTAGGGTATAGGGGGGAATCCAAGTTCAAACATGACTATATCGCCCTCGCAGCAGCAGCAGATTTTGAGTCTCGGACTGACTATAAAATACCAGATTTTGCGCATCTAGTAGAATCATGTGATATCACGTTTTGCTTTGGTGGAAGCGACAACACAATGCCAGTTGAAATATATGAAGCAGTATTGCAGACATGGAAGGATTCGGGAATACAGTATTGCTTCAGTCGAGCGAATGAGTTTCAATTGCTTGATTCTTGTGCTTAGTAAGTTTGTCCTTGTGCGTGTTTGGCTCGTGTTTCTGATTTCCCTTCTTGTTCAGTTTTATGGCAGATCTGCCACGAATATGTGATTCTGCCTTTGTTCCTACAGACCAAGATATATTGGCAGCTCGTATTTTAACGACACGTGTTGCTGAAATCAAGTTCATGGTGCAAGATGTTCAATTTGTTGTATATGATTTGGGAGGCCAACGAAGTGAAAGGAAAAAATGGGTCCCATATTTTGATAACGTTCAAGCGATCATATTCTTAGTAGCGATAAGTTCGTATGATCAAGTGTGCTTTGAAGATGGATCAACAAACAGGAGTAAGCTCAAAAACGTATGGCCATAACTCATTAACATTATCAAACAGTGGTGGAATCCATGACTCTATTTTCGTCAATTTGCAACCATCCAGCATTTAAAAAGACGTCCATGCTCGTCTTTATGAACAAAATTGACTTATTTAAACTGAAACTTGAAACAAGCCCCGTTCAAGATCATTTCCCTAATTTCACCGGTAAGCTTGTCCCCAGCATACAATCAATGCTTAAATATAATAGGTGCAAATACTTTCGAAAATGCATCAGAGTTCTTTTCTCGGCAGTTTGTATCGTTGAACAAATGCCCGGAGAAAAAGATGTACATTCACTTCACATGGGCGACGGATACCAAACAAATAACAAAAGTTCTTGCAACTGTGAATCATATTATATTAAGGTTAGTTTAATATCTTAAACATATACTTTTGACATCTCAACCTTTTTTGAATAGTTCCAATTTGGACCAATCAGGACTATGAGTTGTTATTTGACGTGGACCCAAAGAGTACATAAAGTAAATAAATAGATTTTTCACCAATGATGATGCCCCATCTGGTTGAAGGAAATTCTTCCAGAAGAACAATGGGCGCAGTATGCTCATCCAGTCCCGAAGATGCTGCTGCTGCGGCGGCAAGTAACGCTATTGACAAAAGTCTTTCCAAAGAGAAAGACTCCAAAAAGCAAGAGATAAAGCTGCTTTTACTAGGCAAGTATAACTTCTTTCAAACCAAAACTGAAAGCTTACCAAAAAAACAAAAAAGGTGCCGGTGACACTGGAAAGTCAACTATTCTCAAGCAACTTAAAGTTATTTACGCAGCTGGCTTCTCTGAAGAAGAGAAGCGCGTATTTCGCAGCGCCATTTACTTTAACATAACCTTGTGTGCAACAACCCTTGTTGCAGCAATGGACAAGCTCAAAATCCCATACGGATTTGATCCTACAAAAGCTATTGAGTGCAGCGATGAACGATATTTGTCGAATCAAATCAGTGTTGCCGAGACAAGTCCTCACTTATCGGCGTCTGTACCTCTATCAGTCAATAACAGCACGAGCGACGTCTTTAATCTGGCTTCAAAGGATCCGTTGGCAAATTGGGCAGAACGGTGCTACAGAGAGTCCGGTAACGCACAAGGGCGACATATTCCCAAAGAAGCAGAAATAGTCAAATCACTCGAGCCAACATTTGGATACAGAATGGGGGAAAGTATTCCAGAAGACGTCTTGAATGCAATCAAAGTGATTTGGGCTGACAGCGGTATACAATACTGTGCACATCGGTCTAATGAATTTCAAATCATGGACAACTGCAGCTTGTAAGTTTTTATTTCTGGCTAATACGAAGCTTAAGCCAACTATCTTCGAAAAGTTTTCTTAACGATCTTGATCGCTTCTGTAATCCATCATATGAACCAACAGAGCAAGATATTCTGAACGCCAGGATTACGACAACAACCATTGTAGAAACCCGATTTCTTGTCGAAAATATCACTTACCGCGTGTTCGACGTCGGTGGACAAAGAAGTGAACGGAAAAAATGGGCGCCATATTTTGATGATGTAAGCAGTACTTGGTTAAGACAATAGTTATGAAGAAATATCAAGGTCAAATCCATCATATTCCTGGTTGCCATAAGTTCATACAACCAAGTATGCTTTGAAGATGAAAAAACAAACCGAAGTAAGAGTCAAAATTAGTTTGTTTATGAAGATTGATAATTTACGTAGTGGTTGACTCAATGAACTTGTTTGCACTTATTTGCAACCATCCCGTATTCAAATACACTGCAATGATTCTATTCATGAACAAAATCGACCTCTTCAAAGCCAAATTGAACGTACCAATCCCAATATCGGATTACTTTCCTGACTATAAAGGTATGGGTATACTCTGGTAAGAAATCAAAACGCTTATTCTTACTTTAGGCTCAAATGAATACAACGAGGCATCGCAATACTTCTTCGTGCAATTCCATTCATTGAACAAGTATCCAGAAAAGAAGATATATACACACTTCACGTTCGCTACCGACACGAATCAAATCAAAAATATTATTGAAACCGTCCGTAAAATTATCACCCAGTCAATATTGGCGGATTTGGGACTGATTTAAATATCGCTACATTAAATGTCTTTTTTCCTTCCCCTTTCTTCTTTGTTTGTAAATCTTGGAACGTTGATCACCATCCCATCGAGTTATGTGCGGAGGGAAAGTCTCCCCAGAAGAGGAAGCAATAGCTGCAGAAAGCAAGAATATTGATAAGCAGTTGAAGGCCGAAGAGTTAGAGCTAATCAAAGTCAACAAAACCACCACCAAAATCTTACTTTTGGGTAAGATACGTTCCAAGTTAGTTGTAGTTCTTACCCACATGATAATATTAGGTGCTGGTGAAAGTGGGAAATCAACTATTTTGAAACAGTTCAAGCTCATCTATGGTTCTGGTTTCACCGATGAAGATGTGAAGTCATACAAGGCTGCTATCCGCGGAAACTTAGTCATATGTGCAAAATCGCTGGTCGAAGCTATGGATACACTCAAGATTCCATATGGTTTCAACCCAAAGGATCCCGCGAATACTGCTCTTTTAAATGAAAGCAACGAACTTACTTCAGCCTCGAACGAAGCAAAAAGTCCCCATCAAAGAAAGAGAACAGAAAGTAATTCAAAAGAATCCAGTGATGGAAATAAGATTGTCAAAAGTGACGACCCTCTGGCACAATTAGCTGCTAAATTATATGACATTGCGGGTGGTTCAACATCTTCACCTCCTGCAGCTACTTTAATCAAAGGAGCTATTATATTTCATGCTGATAGTCTTGCGGACTCTGAAATAGCAGCGATAAAAACTATATGGAAAGATTCTGGGATACAATATTGCTATCGACGAGCAAACGAGTACCAGCTTCTGGATTCCTGTGCATAGTGAGTAACTTACAATTAAAATAAGTGATTACGAATTGATCACTGGTTCGCATAGCTTTATGAACGATTTGGATAGGCTTCTCGACCAAAAATACACTCCAACTCAACAGGACATTTTACAAGCGCGAATTACAACTACAGGAGTATCAGAGCATCATTTTATTATAAGTAAGGATCAGAGCTACAGAATATTTGATGTCGGTGGGCAAAGGAGCGAGCGGAGAAAATGGGCCCCACACTTCGAAGATGTTAATGCCATCATATTTCTGATCGCAATAAGCGCATTCGATCAAACTTGCACAGAAGATAACGAGACAAATCGAAGTATGTTTGACTCGCTAATTCTTTCCCTTACCATGTACTTAGCCATTCACTTTTCAGTGGTTGAATCCTTGAATCTTTTTCAGTCCATTTGCAACCATGCAATGTTTAGAACAACGTCGATGGTCGTATTTATGAACAAGATTGATATTTTCAAAGACAAATTAGAAACCGTCAAAGTCTCGTCATACTTTCCAGATTTTACGGGAGCGAACACATATGAAGCCGCATCTGAATACTTTGCACATCGGGTGACTGAGTCCAACAAGTACACGGAATCGAAAAATGTATATATTTATTACACATGGGCAACAGACACGTCTCAAATAAGGACGGTGTTTTTAACAGTGAACGTTATTCTTTTGCAGTAAGTTATGCTGTAGTAGGTAATATGAAACTGATTTTCGCGAATAGGTCCCAGTTGGCAAGCGTCGGCATGATATAGCCTCGGATCGGTGCGACACAATAAAACATATCAACTTTATTTTTTAAACTTAAACGAAAAAATTCAACTTCGGAAGTGTTTGTGAAATGTAGGAAGTCAGAGTGACCATGTCCTTAAACATACTGGTAGTTAGCGTATCCATATTGAATCTTGCTCCTGTTGATCCTCCAGGCTTCGTTCATTAAGCTTTCCGAAGCTCTGTCCTTTTGAGCAATCTTGACAAAGAGCAACACAGAAAACACAAGTCCAATCAACTCAATCACTCCAAGAGCTACACCAGTTCCACCAATGGTCGACAAGGATCCCTGCAAAGCACTCTTCACACTGTTCAAGCAAGGAACTTGATAACCGAAACTTTGAGGAGAAGCACAGTTGTCAGGAACGGCGTATTGGGTCACATTACGGAACCCACAGCACTTAAAGCCTCGCTCTACATGCTGAAGATTGTTCAAAGACTGTGGGTTCTTGGACGAGTACGAGTTGATCCAAGCCTGCTCAAGAAGCCCCTCGACCGCGTCTGATTTCACATACGCAGCGATTCCAACACCAAGCTCGAAAATAACCAAATGAGAAGAAGTGCAAAGTACGTTTTGAGGAGCATCCCCTTTTCGTTGGCTGCACCAAAGATTCCTGTGCATCAAGAAGGTTGATTTTAAGTACAAGAGAGTTAGGGGGTGACTTTATGTTTTTTATACCAAAGAGCGAAACGGCTGTGACCAAAACTCCGATTCCGATGGCGGCGGCGGCGGTGCTTCCAGACAAATCAATCAAGTCGTCGCTTCCGGCATTTACTTGAATATACGCGCCTCCTCCGATTAAAATAACTCCAGCGAGCTAGAAGTGTAGTGGAGCGCACGAGTTAGGCCTGACGTATGTTGGAAGCTTCAAATTGTACAAACCAAGGACAGGAAGTTGATGAGTAGAAGCAAGTTCTTGACGAGAGTGAAGCCGCCTGACGAGAAGAACGTATCCTTATTGAAAGAAAACGTCGAGATACGCGACAGAAATGGCATTTCGTTTTCAGTTGAATCCTCTTTTTCAGGACAAGAGATTTGCAACACAACAGACCTCACAATCGAACTCAAGCGATTAAATAAAATCACTCAATAAATTATGGCTCTATGGTATATTTAGATCGTGACTACGTCTCAAAACTGCTTTAAATTTCATAATATTCAGAGTTCTTTCTGGAATTGAGGTATGCAAATAATAAGAGTCTTATTAATCTACACCAATACGTTTACATTGTTGTTCTATGTGGAGTGTTTTGGTGAAACAAAGATCGACACGAAGTCACCTCAAATGATTCTATGAAACAAACAACACTACTTCATTACTTTCGCAAGCACTCACCTTCAAAAACTATTGAAACGTCACATTCAGATCGTAACGGAGGCGGATCACTACGTGATCTAACGGGATTGTCAAACCCAGTGGAAGGGGTGCAACCAAACTCAGAAGTAATTATCAAGACACACACTATGGAAACGATCGAGGATATCGAAAGAGAGTTGGGCTCGTCTAACGCCTCAACAAGTCAACAGAATACAGGCTTTGGTGGAGACGAAGTGAACCACCTCAAGAGTCTTCTCGAGTAGTTTCACTTCGACAAGCCTCTATTATCGAATTGTTTGAACGCGTAATGGAGAGGCAACATAGCTCAGTAGCAAATCCAGTGGACCCGGAGGAGGATACAAATACAAGGAGAGGACCAGGACTTCGAGCTTGGATGACGCGTAATATCATACGTGCCACTCATATACCGCTGAAGTCAGTTGTAAATGAAAGGAATAAGAGATAACAAATAAAAAGAATTCTCCGATTGATGGCCCAGGCCCAAGCAACCAAATCATCCGTCAAGGTATACACCACCACCTGTTGTCTATTCGAGTATCGCCACTAACGAACAAGAGCAGGTGTTTGTGCGCATACGGCCGCTGGGGCCAGACGAGGGCCCGAGCAGCATCACCTGCCCATGCCCAACGACTACCACCACGGCCACCACCGAAACCGGGTCGCTGATCGCGCTCAAAAGCCGCACCGGAACAAACGAGTTCCGGTTCGACGGCGTCTTTGAGCCGAGTTCCGACCAGAAACGCGTGTACGAATCGAGTGCGTCTGAGCTGCTCGGCCACGCACTCGCCGGGTTCAACGTGTGTTTGTTTGCGTACGGCCAAACGGGTTCGGGAAAGACGTGGACGATGTGCGGCGATTCGAGTTTGGTTGGTGGTCGTGGTCGTGGCGTTGTTCCGCGGCTGTGCGAGGACTTGTTTGCCCGCATCGACAAGGACGCCGCTGTCTCCGTCTCCTTCATCGAAATATACAACGAGAAGGTCCGCGATCTGCTGTCTCCCGTTGCGAAGCTGAATCTGCGCGTGAGGGAACACCCAACACTCGGCCCGTACGTGGAGGATGTGTCCCACCTGGTCGTCACTTCCTATCAAGAGATCGAACGCCTTATTAATCTGGGAATAAAGCAAGGACAACTGCTGCTACAAATATGAACAATCAGTCTTCTCGTTCCCACGCTATATTCACTGTAAACCTGGTTCAAACTATCAATACAACCTCTCCAACTGCTCAATCTATGGATTCAACAAAATTGAACGTCATCGCGAATATGCTTGGTGGATTTGGCTGGTTCTGAGCGGGCCGATGCCACTGGAGCGACGGGAGCTCGACTGAAAGAGGGAGCGAACATCAACAAGAGTTTGACGACATTGGGAAAAGTGATATCCGCGCTGGCAGATGCAAGTGAAACTACTCTCTTGAACAGTCGCCGAAGTAGCATCATCAGCGACCCCTTAGTCAGCCGACGTAACAGTGTACGAAGTTTTAAATCCAGTGACGGGTTCAATAGTCCTCAGCCTGTTCAAGCGAAGCAGTTTGTTCCATATCGAGATTCTGTATTAACCTGGCTTTTGAAAGACTGCCTTGGTGGAAACTCGAAAACAGTAATGCTTGCAACTGTATCGCCTGCTGAATCTTCAAATGATGAAACATTATCTACTCTGCGATATGCGGAACGTGCCAAGAAAATTGTGAATCGGGCGGTTGTAAATGAAGACGAAACTGGACGAGCAGTTCGGCTGTTGCGGGAAGAAGTTGAAAAGCTGCGGAAGCGTTTGGCTGCTTATGAGCGAAATGGTGAAGAAGAATATCTGGTTGATGATGCTAGGAATCCTTGGGAAGGAGGAGGAGGGCTTGGTGAAGTGCGTATGAGACGTCTGAGCACTGTATCTTCGATTAGCTCTGCCAGCAATGATACTCGGGATCCAGAAATATTGATGGAACAATTGCTTGCAAGTGAAAAGTTGATTGCCGAGATGACCGAAACATATGAAGCCAAATTAGTGAGTCTCACTCCAACTTTACGTCGCTAAATAACGGTATACGCCTACGTAGCAACGGTCAAAAGAAGTCGAGCTTCAGCGCATTCAACACGAATTTGTTGTTTCCCCTGTTAATTCAAATCCAGAATCTGTTGGTGTTTTAGCACCAAAGACTTTGCCCCATCTTGTGAACCTTTCAGAAGATCCATATTTAACTGAATGTCTTCTTTATCGACTTCCAATTGGACTTCATGGAGTGGGGTCATCTCCTACTGCCACGATTTACTTGGAAACACCAACACTCCTACCTGACCATGCCTTTCTGGAGTGCACCCAGGAGTCTTCCGAAACCGCAAAAGTATTTTCAGTTATATTACGACCCAATCCGGAAGGTATCACGCTGTTGAACGGGTTCCAAATCACCCAACCAGTAAAACTAAAAAGTGGAGATCGTATTCTGTTTGGAGATTATGTGTACTTTCGCTTCGTGGATCCTACTGAACCTACCGTTTATCTGCCGCCAAGGTCACCTGGCTCACTCTCCACACCTCGTTCACTTCGGATAGCTGCTGCAGCCGGTTATGATTCGGAAGTCAGTTCCGTAGGATCGTCTCCCATGAAGATATCTTCCTTTCCCGTAGCTGGCACGTTTCCAACATTTGTTGGCGATGAGGAGGCTGGTATTGGGAGGATAATGCAACCACAGCAGTATCACAGAGTGTTTGGAGCGAACCGCTTGGAAAATGGATCTCCTATATCGCCGGGGCGAATAGGCTCGGTAGGAAGACGGTCACGCGTATCCAGTGGGAGAGGAACTTCCGATCTTGTCATGAATGAACGAGAAACAGGACTTGCGAAAAGAGTCTTGGGTAAATGGAGGGGTCGTAATTACGTTGCACTTGCACAAGAGGTTAGTGCTGTTTTCCACTAGTACAATCCAATAACGTTTGTGGTAGATACTGCGATCTGCTGTGTTACTCAAAGAAGCCAACGTTATTTCTAAAGAACTGGGAAAAAACGTATTCTATGAGTTTGAAATCGTAGAGTCCATATCAGAGCTCTCTGCTGCATCATTTTGGGAATTGCAGTCTGATAGTCTTGGGTCTAGATCTCGCCAAGCATCCAACCAGCTGCAGCAACAGTCTATGACACGACCATTCGTGGCGGTTAAAGTCCTCGATGGTCATCATAACTCCACTTATCGGTGGACATTAGCTGACTTCAAGAGTCGACTTGAATCTATGCGTACTTTATACGACTACGTTGATCCGGACGCGCCATCTAAATATTACGCTCATCAACGAGCCATGACCTCCGAAGTATCATTCTATGGTGGAGAAGGATTAAACCAGCCGCAATATTCATGTATTGGTAACGTTTGGGTGGATATCAGGTGTTTAAGTATCGGGGTATTGAAAGAAGTTCGGGCACCCGTTCTTGCTTGTGATACAGGAGAAATTCTGGGATGGGTTTTGGTTGTTTTATCGCCAATTTCAGCAGCTCAGTATGGGGAAATTGCGGATGATGAGGAGTTTGATGACGATTCAAGGGATGAAGAAAGTGATATTGTGGAGGATTTAGTACTTCTTGGCGGGGCTGGAGCCGTTGGTGGACATAGCACCGTACAAGTTGGCCATACACTTGTATTTGAAGTGAGCGTTTTGGAGCTAACTGGGATTTCTGAAACACTCTATACCCAAATTCACTGCCAATTTCGGCTGTCTGAATTTACTGGACGACCCGCAACCAGTGGAAGCTGGTCGGAGCGAACCTACGCGACAGATCCTGCTCATGGGTTTCAAGACACACCGATTCGATGGAATTTCAGTCAAACAATATCTATGGAAGTGACAGACGAAGCCAAAAGAGTGTTGGACAGAGGAATGGCAAAGTTTGAAATATTTGCGAAACCAGTACAACACGTTTCGGATATGATACAAGCCAAATTTGAATCGCAGAAAGCATCAAATACACCTCAAATTACGGTACAAACTGCGGAAGCCAAGGATGTGAAAGAGCATGTGATACTTGCACAGATTGAGATTTCTGAGCTCTCATCCAAAACTGGCCTTTTCAAACCTGTTCCCGTTGAAACGGAAATTAAGCAATCTGAAACATTTAAATCTGAGTTCCGCTCTCCAGCAGATATATTTTTGCTCCGACAAGGGATTCAGCGACGGATAAAGTTACGACTGTCACACTCCTCTGGAAAATACGACCTTCCATGGAGGAGGATAAGTTACTTGAAGATTGGACAAATCCGGAGGGTGGATGTGAAGACGAATAGGCCATTGGAGGATGACTTTGACTGTCCTGAGATGATCAACTTGCAGTTACCGGGCTTGGAAGATGAACGAGGCTCAAGCGAGAATCTCTTTTCTGTTGTGCCGAATTTGCCATATTTTTCAACGAATGGACAGTCTTCTCTTGAAGTCGAACTCAGGTTTGTGGTTTATACTGACGTATCAATTACTAACAGTTGATGGGGAATATAGCTGGGATACCAGCATCCACAACTGTGTCTATCTTAACCGAGCCACAAAGGGATATCGCCTGGAACTGACCGTTGCATGGGGAGTTGAAGTTGACCCTTTGAACGACAGTAATCAAGCCGCAGCAACTTCACAATGGAACGTATTCGCCAACGCTGTCGAATTTGAAAAGCAAATTGGAATCGTTGTCCATGAGCGCGACTTCAAAGTCCAAGCCTCAGCGAAAGCCTACGACTTGCTATCAACATTTGGATTAGGCAGTAGCGCCGCGAGATATGTACCTCGGTCAAATTCATTGTTTATGGTCGAAACATTTCCAGTTTCTTCAACACTTGCTCCAAAGGCAAAGTCAAGCACTCGCTCCCTAATGTCAGAAATTGATACTAGGGCGGGTTATGTTCGAGGCGAAGAATCGTTGGAGGGGTGGCAGCCTAGTGGACAGGAACTGGTCGAGCAATTTTGGAAGAAGAGGGAACGAATCAACAAGTTAAACCAGCTTTCCTTTGTGAAGGCTCGTATAGAAGAGCATGAAATGTTTTCAAGTACACTTTCTCGAAATTTGTCTGAACAGGAAAGCAGAGTTCTCCTGGCTAAGTGTGTTGGGCTGTGGAAATTGAAGTCTCGAGGTGTTGATCCATGTTTGGTAAGGAGTTTAACTTGCAGTTACATAAATGTGTTCAACGATTTTGGACTTAGGACAAACTCCTCTATGACCACAAGAACACCACAAAAGACGACGACGGTGAAGAGGTTCAGTTTGTGTCTTCGCGATGTAGACTTGTATTAGTGATGTAAGAAAATTCCTCTCTAATCATGTTGTGAACTAATAGGTATTTAGGGCACCTGTTTCATTTCGTGGGCCACTACTCACACCAGATGCTGGCGACGTCTGGGTCAAACGATATTTTGCCATTAGACGACCATATCTTCATATGCATGCTGATTCATCAGATCTTGATGAGTTGGCAATTTTTAGCCTTGTCAATACTACTATACAGTTTGGACCCAGCTTGGGTCCCGTTTTTCAGGTATCAAGTCCATTTTTTAATGAATGCTACTTATATTATCGGGTTTAGGATAAGTCTTTTGTTTTTGCGATTCATTCGAAAGATTGCAGTTTGTTATTACAAGCCTCATCTGCATCTGAAATGAACGCATGGCTTGAAGCTCTAGATCCATTAGAGCACGGATTAAACCTTTCACGGAGGAGAGAAGCGTCAAGTTGATGATCACTTTTTCTTCCTTCCTTTGTTTGCATTGTTGATCCAAGAAAAGCACTTTGCCCTCATTTTTTGACTTTGGTTGGAACACTCTTCTCCAAAAGAATGGATCTAGATGATGAATACCAGGCTCAACTAGATGAGTACTTTCAATCGATAAGGCAGTTACCGCGATCCAAACTTAGATGGGACAAACAGCGGACTCTTTGGAAGGCAGAGTTCAAAGGTCATATCCAACACGCGTTTTTTACTCTCCATCAATGTTTAACTTGGTTCCAGATATCCACCACTCGATTTTCTTGGACAGCAAGAAACACGAAGAAAGCTTACTACCACCTCTCCAAATCCATCCCGACGTCATCACCACAAACGCCGTCTACTCCGAAGACCCAGCCTTCGACCACAAAGTCCAAGCCAAACTCAAAAAAATACAAATCCCAATACCCCAGAAAGTAAACCCCACCCTCTTTGAACGCCTCTCGAACCCGAAACGCCCTTCAACCCCTCCCTTACCAAGCGACGTCCTCGTCGCCCTCACAAAACCAAAACCCGTCGATAAAGAGTTTTTCAATAGACTCTATTCCGAGCGTCTTCATAAACAGGAACACGACGACGACGACGAAGATATCTGTTACATCGGGAAGGGGAAACATATCCATCCGGATACAATCAATCGTCTCTCTGTTCCAAAGAAAATCAAAAAGGAGGAGAGGCCAGTGTTGCCGAGTATTGGGAAGAAGGCTTCAGACGTTGACGCGTTGGTGGGGAGGTTGTCTAAGCCGCGATACTATATTGTTTGGAAGAAAGGGCAGGGTGCAGCGCATCAGCATCATCATCATCAGAAGGAAACGGAAGTTGAGGAAGAATGAGTTTCGACATCTGTTCCAATGTTTCTCCCACTTCATCATCAAATATTCTCGAAATAAATTACTTTTTTTTTATAAATATCAGGATATAGGGAAGAGGATGGTAACATTTTGGCATTTAAAAAACGCCTTGGTATCGGTTAACTTAATGGGTCCCAACTTTATATTTGACGCCGTTCTCAGCAAGTTGCGCCCAATTGGTTGCATTGTTTTTCACTTCGTTCATGAGATGGTCACACTTTGGCCCCACAATCCCATTGAAGATTTCAAATGCCGGGAACACGATGAATTTGTAAAAGTCAACCTGTACCTCGTTATTTAAAATCGATTTAAAAGAAATTCGAGATTATCTAATACCTGCATCTTTGGGATCTGTGGCTCGTTTTCTCGATTCATAATGTCTGCGCTGATGGGAAGTCCCAATTTCTTTTCCTCATCACCTTGAGCAAAGAATTCCGAGTACCTATATACGTCCCCCATAAATATGATTTTGGTAAAAAATAGGTACCATCATAAACCAGCACATACACTGAATCCGCCGTCTTCTTTGAGTTTTCCCACTTCTTACTCATAGCACTCAAATCAGAGCAAGTCAACGCCATCCCAAGCAACAAGTCTTTATGCGCCGGGTCCGTCCGTTTATACGACTTTGTCTGAGCGAGTTCCTGTGCCGCCTTTTTGTTTTTGAAAAACACGGCTAAATCCGTAGCCAGAATCGCTTTTTCGATAATCTCGAGACATAGCTTGTATTCATCTGACGCTAAGGTTTCGATAATGTTGTGGCCGGGGGAATTTATGATTGTCATTGCGCTGTTGTAGGAAAAAATGAAATTAGGTGTGTTGTGTGTTGGGAGGGTAAGGGTTGGTTTGGCATTACTGATTGAAATGGTGTCGTTCCATTGTAGAGCTGTTATAAAACGACGCTAAATTCGTTCCCGCGGCTTTCTGGAAATGGTTGTTTGTTCCACGGTGATCGATATCGTGATTAAACGCTGCCAAGAACATGGCGTATATTTCCACGCCGCCGAACCCACAATCCTCCAACACCCCTTGCTTTGCCAACAAGTACAACGCGTGTGCTACACATGTCGCGTGTGTGAAGTTGTGGTATTGGTTTCCACGATAGTTTTTCCTTACAGTCAGGATATACTTTGCAAGCTTGTCATGTGGGATTTGGTACGTCTGAATAAACCCCAGGTCTTCAAACATTTGGAACATGATGACGGCGAGTGTGTCGTCTGTGTATGGGAAGATGTGTGGGTCGTAGTCTGGGTTGGATAAGTCGGCGATGGAGACGCAGGATTTTACGAGGAGGGATTCGAGGTAGCTTGCTTCGTCGAGGCGGGCTGTAGCGTGGTATGACATGATTTCCATTGTGATTGCGAGGCGCTCGCGTTCACGCTCGAGGGCTTCGTACATTATAGTTTTATGGAGGGCGAGGCCGCAGAATGTGGAGAATGCTTGCATGATTTGCACGTCACTGTTTGTGAACGAGGTGATGGTACGTGTGTCTGGGATCAACTTGTTGGATAGTTTTGTGACGCCGACAATATTCAGATCTGGATCAAAAATGGGAGTTGCAAGAATCGACTTTGCAATATAGCTTCCTCTATCGTCAACCTAGTCTCACATAAGTTACAATATATCAACGTATCAAAAATCACTCACCAATGGACCCACTTCCCCTTTAAACCTCGAATCCGAAAACACATCATCCAACAACAACACCTCCCCCGTCTCAACAACATACTCCGCAACTCCTTGCATCGCCTTTCCAAGCGACATTTTCCCCGCCCCTTCAGCAGCATCAAGATTCATCGAATCAACAACCAAATTCAACTTCTTGGTTTCCTTATTCACCAAAAACAGCACCGCCCGATCCGCGTTTGTCAAATCCCGTGCGTGCACGATAATAGTCTTAAATAAACTCGACGCACTCCCTTGTCCGTAGATTGAGTTTGCAATTTCGAGCAGGGCCGCTGACTTTTTGGATTCTGCTATTGCGAGAGCTTCTTTTTGTTTTACGTTTTCGTAGAGCATTGAGTTGTGGATTGCTGTTTGTAAAATGTTGAGGTGAATAAGGATATCAGTGAGAGAGAGAGGTACCAATTCCGACAGTCTGTAAGAAGTCTCGAAACACTGATACATCTGTTTCTGTAAAGACGGGATGGTCGTATATATCGCTGATGGAGTCATCTACCTCGGATTGGACTTTGTTAATCAAGGACGCTACACCCAATACTTTTCCGTTGGGATTCATTTTCGTTGTTGGTCCTCCAAAAATGGGTAGACAAAGTATCGATTTTGTCACGAAACCAGTCTGTATGGGTGAAATATTTTAGGTTGTCAACTATTTAAGGTTGAAATGTAGGTAGACACCTTTTTATCCATGCTCTGATCAAATCGAGAATCTTTGTACGCATCAGGAATATTCAAGCCCTTTCCATGGGCGGCAACGTAACCAGCGATTCCATGCCCAATCTGGATTCTAAAACTCGGTGCGGCTTTATGGTTTGGAGATTCAGGGGCATCAAAGTCTACAGCTTCGTCTCCCGTGAAATGCGATCCAGTCATGGGAATGGTTACACCACTGGCTTCATACGAAGCCCGGCGTTGCATGGATTCAAAAGTACGTTCCACTTTTTCATAGTCTGGAAGAACGTCCCATGCGGTAGAGTAGAGTTCCTTTGTTTTGTCATCCACCAAGAACAAGGAGCATTTTTCGGCGTTTACTGTAAAAGAGGGGGAAGGGATCAACGTTGACAAAGCGGATGGGATTTTCCATTGTGGATTGACTCACCGATCGTCACAGCAAAGGACAGGACGCGTCTAATAACTGTGTTTAAGTTCAGCGAAGAATACAGTACGCGGGATATTTCGTAGTGAACGTCTGAAGGGCGGACATATTTTGTAGGATCCGAGATGAGGGAAGTGGTTGAGGGAGCCCTGTTCAAGGCGCGATTGATGTCCAAGAACGAGCGTGAAGAGGATGTACTGATTGTAGCCAGTTGTTTATTGACGAGTTTCAAGGGTGAAAGCCCAGGCGGATCGGCCGATGGACTCGGTGATCTCGACGACACATCTGAAACCAAGTCGTTGCTTGAAGAAGTTGTAGTAACGTTGATCAGGGCAAGCGGGTCGTTTTTCTTTGCCATTGTCGCAGCTCTCGTTGGCGAACGCGACGAGCTCGAACGGGCCAGTTTTGATTTGCAGCCGAGTGTCTGTGTTTGCGGTTGAGTGTGGGCCGGTTGCGATATTCCCAAGTCGGCGACGAGTCGTTCAGCGGCACTTGGATGAGCCTTGAACCAGGCACGCACGCTTTCTTCAGTGATCATTTAGCGTACGAGCTGGTGCTTCTTCTACTAGTTTGGATTGGACAGGGTTTGGGTATGGTTGAAGTGGAACAGAAGCGTGTCAGACAATGGCGACGTGAAGAGATAGAGTAGTTACTTTTCTGATTTGTTTTGTTTTCTCTTAAAAGAAGTAACCCAAAATGGCCGCCAAAAGAGTCGACTTTGCCAAACTCGCCGCGTCGCTTCGTCCGGACACTGTTGCGTCACTCAATGCGTTCCGCCGTCGCCACACGGATCTTGTTAAGCAGATCGCTGACTTGAAAGAGCAGGCGACGACCATCAACTTTGAGGGTTACCGATCCATTCTTTCGAACAAGAAGGTCGTCAACGATGCCGAGAAGGCCTTTGCCGCTTTCAAGCCAGCCCAGTACGATCTGCGTGAACAGTTGCGTGTCATTGAGGCCCAGGAGATCAAGGCGGTATGTTCTTTTGTACTCTACTCTCTTTGCGCTTTTTTGCCTTGCTCCCCCCTCCTAACCCCGAAGAAAAACACTCTTAGGTTGCCGCCGCCGAGGCCACCGAGAAGAGAATCACCCAGGAGCTTGTCGAGCTCAAGGAACTCCTCGTCAACATTGACACTGCCCGTCCTGTCGACCAGTTGACTGTATGTCTCGCCCTCCCCTTTTTCACACACACATCACCCAACACGAAAAAAATGCAAAACCCATCCAATTGGCTCCTGCACACCATCAAATACTTTCGAAAGATTATGATCTCTGGTTTTACGTCATGAGGGAATGGAAGAAGGAGAGGGTGCCAAAAAGGACTCTTGAAAGGAACTGAGAGAAATGATTGGAAGTCTACCGGAAACCTAAAGTGCATGGGCACCAATCAATGGCGTAAATACACGGATCCAAAAAACTGATGGGGGGTTTGATGATAGAGACGGAGGATGCTGGTGACTGGCCTGGCCCATCGTCATGATCGTGGCACTACCCCTCACTCCACTCCCTCGAAAGCGCCATAATGGCTGCAAAAACACGTGTGACTAACGTTTCCACTTGATTAGATCGACGACGTTGTCAAGGCCGTCCCAGAGATCGACGCTACTGTTGAGAAGATGATCAAGAGAGGACAGTGGAGAATGCCAGGATACTACGAGAAGTGAGTGCCATCCTCCGCTCTAATATTGATTCCCAAATACTTAACACATATTGTTTTTTGTAGGTTCGGAGAATTCAACGTTGGTTTCTAAGCGACCTGAACACAGCCGTCTTCCTCAAGGGATACCTTATATCCAAGAAATTTGTCTTTCTGAAGGGTTTTATATTAAATAAAACTGATTTAGAAATTCGTGAAAACTGTTACTGACATCTTTATACAAACATTTTCCAGTTTTCCTCAATACTGTAGAGTACTGTGTCTTGTTCAATTTGTGTGCCTTTTGAAGTCGACTGTGGATGGAACAGCAATTTGTTTGATATAAAGAGCATCTCAAAAAGACAAGAAAGATATACAACAAGGTCTATTGGGGATTCTTTCATGGAAAACGTCAGTGATTTATATTGAAATATCCAGCTGTAAGTATCCAGCTGCCAGAAAAAGGCTGCGTTTTCCAGTACAAGATGAATCATTTGACACGCGATACAATCCCGTGAAGCCGTTTAAGATGATCAAGTTTAAGAGTAGAATAATGAGAATTGTTGCCATTAATTTGTTTTTGACTTGAGAGCACGCCCCAATAACCATCCAAAGTTCGATGGACCGTTCCCTCATTATCTCTCACCTCCTCCATCCAACACCGGAAAGCACAGCCGCAGCTTCAGCTTTCCTCGCCAACCAGCCGAATGCCGCCAATCAATGCTCATCCATCCTCTCGTCCTTGACACCTTCATCAACCCTCACAGACCAAGACCTACTCGTCGTCTGGTTTGCCCTGACAGCTTTCGAGGTACGTCTCTCCACTCTCAAAATACATCCTGTCCCGAAACCCCAAAACTAACAACACCCAAAACAACCATCACCTACTCTTCACAAACTGCCCCCCTCCCCACTTACCACAAAAAACCAGTCACTCGCATCGCGGAAACACTTCACATCCCTTCCCCAACAATCGCAACACCAAACACACCTCCTCCTCTGGTCCCTCCTCCCCTGCGCGCACACCGTCTTCCCCTCGTTCCTCACGCAGAAGCTGTTCCAAGTCCTGGCAAAGACGTCAACAGCGCTGTACCTCGCGGGCACATGGAACCTCTTTGACGCGCTTGAGACCGTCGAAATGGGGGCGATAAGGCTTGGCCTCGTGAAAGCTGTGCTTGAGGTTGGCGGTGGTGTGGGATCGAGTGGAGAGTGGAGACGTGTTGTGTTGGAATGTTGTGCTGTGCTAGGGCTTGAAGGGAGGGCTGGTGGGGATGAAAGGGTGTTGCCGAGTCTTGGGACGAGTCCGTCGCGAAGTGGGAGTGGCGGTGTTGGTGTCGGTGTTAGCACGGCGACGAGTCCGACGAGTATTGGGCCTGTGACTGTTCAAAATGATGTTTCGGCGCGGGATGTTTCTGTGCTTGCGATTCAGATTTTGGGGTTGGTTGTTGGGTCGCCTTTAGGGGTTTGTGCGGGGGAAGTTGACTTGTTGGGTATGGTTGTTCAGGTGTTGCGAGTGCATATGGGACAGTGTTATATAAGGGAGGTGGCCCTTGAAGCTTGTGGAGGGCTAGGGGAAGTTTGTGCACGGACTCGTGTTGATGTTACTTTCGTTCGAGGATTTTTAGAGGGAGTTGGAAGTGGACTTATTGACGGATTGCGGAGGTGTTGCGAAGGAGGCGACGTGGATGAACAGTTGAGTTGTCTGTTTCCAACAGTGTGTTCGCTAATATTGGCATTTGATGAAGGTATACCCATAAATTAATCCACTTGGCCTCAACATTCGTCAAAACGCACATGAAGAGAGTAGAATCGCTTGGGAGTGGGGTCTTTCCGCTGGACGATTTCCTACAGCTATTGTTCAAATTTACGTTTCTGCAAAGTACATGGGAGACTTTTCTGGAATGTATCCATGTATGGGAGTCATTTCTGGATTTCTTAATTGCTCGGAATACGGATGGAGCAGATGTTCATGGGTATGTTTGAATCAGGATCGACGTTAGGACTAAGTGACTCTCAGATATCGAGATGGGCTGGTAGCGCTTTGTCAACAGATTGTTCGTGTCTTATTGTGGTCAGAGGAAGCCAAATATCTCAGGCTGCTTAGTTTCGATGAACCCGATGCTGTTTCGTCTTCAGACCAACACTATGAATCAGAGTGGGATACATTTTCCGGGGCATGCTTAGCCGTCATCTGTGAGTTCTTATCATTACTAAACGGATTTCTTACTTCGATTATAGCCAAAATATCAGATCTATACCCTGTCAACATTATACAACATGTTGTTTCATTATTTATTGTTCATGCCACACGAGTAAGGCAGGGCGGTACTTCAAGCGCCACAGCCTATCGTGATTTAACGACGCTATCTCAACTGGTGGGCCAATTAGCACACTTCTTCGTTGAACTTGGAAATTTCGAAGAGAATCTTAAGAATACATGTGGACTTATCGAACAGATTGTTGATCTGTTGGGGTCATTATTGGAGCAGCAGAGGTCGAGTGTAGGGCAAAAGAAAGTGGATTTTGCAAGAAATCAACTGTAAGTGTATTTTCGTGTTATTATCATATCCATGTTGATCGGCCACAGATGCTGCGCGCTTTTCTCCTGCCTCCGCATCTACATACACTGGATTGACAAATTCTATTCTCTCGCAACTTTGAAGCCTGCTGAATACAGCAACCAGTTCTCACACCTTCTCAACAATATACTATCACTCACAGTACAACCACTCCTGCAATCTTCACCTACCCCCTCAAAGCAAAATTCGTCTCTTCTATTACATGCATCGCAAATGCTCTTAAGTGTTGCTTCCACTGTAAGGCCGAACTTATGTGGATTTCCTGCCATGGCGCCACTTCTGTCAAATGCTCATCAAATTACAAGGACTATTCGAGATCGAGACGTAAAGTTCCATATTTATAAAGTGGTCACTCTTGCAATAGTGGTTCCAACTCCGAATCCCAAAGTGTCTGAGGAGGTAATTTGTATTTATCTGTTTTTGATTTATTTGTTGACACTAAACTTAGGAATGGAGTACTCGGCTCGCCCAACTAACGGAATTCTATGCGCCTCTCATTACACAATTTCAAGCGTTTTGGAATGAGCAAGGTGCACTCACTGTGGATCCTCGATTAGCTGCTCCTCGAGGGGAAGTGAAACACTTGATTGAAGCATTTGTTGGGTGCATGGAAGCTGTCTCTGGAGAAAGCGTGAACCCAAAGAATGCAGTGTACATGGTAGTTAAAAGGATAGTTGGACGGGTGCTGAGTCTATTCGAAGTGTATGCTGAGGACTCTGGTTTGTTTTATCACATGTTGTGTTCAAGTATGGCTGAAATTTGATTGCACAGAAATGCTGCTTGATCTCTTCGATTTCACTCTGGCTTTGCAAGTATCGCTTCGTCGACAGAGTGCCCGCGAGAATGGAACGCTTGTGATCGAGACGTTACAGCTGTTTATGAAAATGGTTGAATCCAAGGGCTTGTTGCAGTTGGCTGCAACGAGTCCTGTGAATGGAACAGCGGTACCTCTTCCCACAAACGGACACTCACCGACTTCGCAGCACTCGAATCTGGAGCTGTTGGACAAGTTTTTGCTTTTCTTGACAGAAATCGTTCAGGACACTTCAAAAAGCATTGAAGGGTTGTTAGATCATGTCGTCGTATTCTGTCAGTACAGCTATAAGTTTCTTGCTCATGAGGTGAAATTGCTGTTTGGCTACTTTTTGTGAACAATACCTGACGTTTTGTTTACAAGGATGCCTCTAACGAGTCTTTGAAATTGCATTTCTACAATCTCTTGTTCGTGCTTCTTACTTTCCATCAACGCCATTTCTTCGGAAGCGCCGTAAGCCGTTCGGCGTCACTCCATGAAAGGGAAGTCGCTGCAATGCTTGAGGTTAGAAACATATATTTTTCTTCGTATCGTTAACAGTTTTCTGTAGATGATTGCAAATTCATTCTCTGATCGAAATATGGAAGTCTTTCGACACAATTTGACTGGCCTTGAAACATTAAACTCCAAATGTGCACTATACCAAAAGGTTTAACTCCGTCATATCTAGGACGTTATTCTCACGATAATTACAGGAGTTTTTCCAAAAGCATATGATGACGCCTTTCATAGACCTGTTTTTGGGTATCTTGGTTGCCAAAGGACACGACTTCATGAAGGAAGAGATTGCGGGAGTCTTGGCGAAGATTATGACATGTAACAGTCTGCTATTCACACAAGAAGTATGTTCATTCTTTCGGTGAAAGTTTTGATCTGACATCCGTTATTGATTCAGTATGTACCACACTTTATGGCAAAGTACTGCTCTGGAATTCATTCTCAAGACCAGGCGAGGCTGTTTGATTGCATAAATTCGGTCCAGGTTTGTGAACTTGTTGAATGCAACAACGTACTCATTATCCGTACTTAGAACACTACGAATGTAACCGAAGTCATTTACTCATTGATATCCGACTTGATTTACTTTCAACAATAACTGTGCATAATAAAGTCTCGTTTGCTAGAAAAAGATGTCATGAAAAGTATAGCATTCGTGCCCCTTCTTTTTCTTCTTCCGTTAGACGAATGCCATACTCGCGATCCATGATTTCAACCAACATATCCACATTCGTTATGTTAATTACAGACTCAAGATGGCGATTGTTCGCCCCCTCTCTCCGTCTAAACGTCATATCAGTCATAGCCGTCCTGCCAAATGACTTGGTCACATTCGAAGCAATAAACGACGGGAATACGGTGTTTCGCGCATTGAAAACAAAGATGTTCATGGCATCAAAGTCCCTTGGCCTCCACAATTCGGTGCCAAAATGGTATATGGGAATAAAGCCACCTTCATCACATCCTTCTGGTAACGGCGCCCATGGTGCTCGCTTGAACCATATTATCCAGTTGTTGGGGGCGAGTAGTGATGACATACGGATTTGAAAGGTCTCGTCAGCTGCAGCCCCATGAAGTGTAGATCCATCCTTCAATTCGATCGCTTGAGAGTATCTGTGATTTCCCATATCTACAAGGTATCGTCGTTGGTCAATGTCAACAAACATGAGCATATGTTGGGGAGGGCTCAAGTCGAATTCTTGTGCGGTTTTGGACCATTGGGCAACACGGGCTGCTCCGGCTGAGACGTTGAAGCCAAGCGATTTCAGTGCGGCAAATATGAGGATATTGTTCTGTTGTCTGATGAGACATCGCAGATAATTATCTGTTGCTGCTCACCGCGAAACAGTAGCCTCCTCTCCTTCCAATCACTAGTTCATCATAGCTATCATTTACGTTCACTGGTCCTGGTTGATGAGTAAACAGCAGCTTGCTCAATTCAAATGGGATGGTGTTTGCATGGTGAAACATGACTTGATTCAGGGTCTCAAGAGTCACTGGAGCAGGCAGCGACAATTTCAAGCCAATACGATCAAGATATCCATCCAGTTGAATTGATGACAATCCATCGAAGGAGTGTTTGGATGAAAAGGCTGCCATTCTTCAGAGTCACAAAAAACTTGCAAACGAACGTTGGTTGATCAAGCTTGAAACAGTTAATCAACCAGTTCCTTATCACAGATCCAATGTCTCCTTGGATTCGTGGGTCACTTACTTTCGCATCATCACGGATCCGCATCTTCCGGGTGCCTCCCGTTCTGGTTCCGGTGGCAATTGCAAAAGAAAGAGCAAAAAACTTCTTCCACACAACCAGCACCACCACCACCACATCCAAACCAAGAATGATCTCAGACAACAGCAACCCACTTCTCTCCGACTGGTCTGCCCGGCCCTTTGCCATCCCGCCTTTCGAGAGCATCAAGACCGAGCACTTCCAGCCAGCCATCGAAGCGACTATGAAGGACCACTTGGAGGAGGTCAAGGCTATTGCGGAGAACCCGGAGCCTGCCACCTTCGACAACACGTTCAAGCTCTATGATCGTGCAGGGGCCCAACTCAAGTAAGGCGTTTTTGAGGAATGGGTGGCGTCAGTATGCTGATTTCTGACTGATTTAAAACAGCGATGTCCTCGGTGTGTTCTACAACCTTACCTCTTCAGCAAACGTGCCAGAGTTGCAGAAGGTTCAGATGGATTTGGCTGGTCCTCTTGCAGACCACTCTGCTGCCGTGAGAACTACTCCTGGGCTCTTTGACCGAATTCGCACTGTCTACGAGGCTCGTGCCAACTTGGACTTGGATGCGCAGCAGATTCGTTTGGTTGAGCGTGTGTACAAGGACTTTGTTCTTCAGGGAGCTTTGTTCGACAAGGTGAGTGAGCTCGTTTATTTCGTGGCAATCTGAAACTGATGAAACTGCTGTAGGTGAAACAAGATGAGTACAACGCTATTGTTAAGGAGTTGGCTCTTTTGTGTACCAAGTTCTCCCAAAACTTGTTGGCTGACGAGGGTGAGGTTGTGCCAGTCTCTTTGGAAGAGTTGGACGGATGCTCTGAGGAGCAAATCGCTGCTGCTCAACAAGCTGCTGTGTCCGCCAAGAAGGAGGGTTACGCTATTAGCTTGAGCCGTTCTATGGTCGAACCATTCCTCTCTTCCTGCAAGAACCCTGAAGCTCGTGAGCGCGTTTTCCAAGCCTTTGTCTCCCGCGGTGAACTCTCCCCTGAGCGTGACAACAAGTCTCTTGCTGTTCAGATTCTCAAGCTTAGATCCCAGCAAGCTGCTTTGCACGGATACGAGTCTTATGCCGCTTACTCCACGGCTGATACCATGGCCAAGACCCCTGAGGCTGTTCTTGAACTTTTGAACCGTGTTTGGACCCCAGCCAAGGATGCTGCCAACAGAGAGCGCGGTATGCTCGCCGAATATGCCAAGTCTGTTGGGGACAGCGAGGTTATTCGCCCATCTGACTGGCGTTTCTACGCTGAGCGTGTCCGTGAGACCAAGTACGACTTGGACGAGTCTATTGTGAAGCCATACTTCAGCTTGGACCGTATGCTCGAGGCTCTCTTTGATGTTGCCAACAAGCTCTACGGACTCACCTTTGTCCTCCGCCCAGACATCAAGGCTTACCACGAAGATGTCCTTGTTTACGAGGTCCACGAGCAAGTTGATGGCCAAGACTCTATTCGTGCCATTTTCTTCCACGACAACTTTGCCCGTCAGTACAAGGCTGGAGGTGCTTGGATGAGCGAGTTCCGTTCCCAGAACCGTAACTCTGATGACCTTGGAACTAACGTGATTCCAATTGTTATTGTAAGTAATTTTCGTTCTTTGGACGGTGGTTCTAACTCGGCAATACTTTCAGAACAACAACAACTTCACCAAGGCTGCTGATGGTCAACCAACTTTGCTCTCCTTCGACGACTGTGTTACTTTGTTCCACGAATTCGGTCACGGTTGCCACGGTATGCTCTCTGACTCCAAGTACCAGCGTTTGGCCAGTACCAACGTTCTTGGAGACTACGTTGAACTCCCATCCCAGTTGATGGAGCACTGGATCCGTCACCCAGAAGTCCTTGCCAAGCACGCCGTTCACTACCAAACAAACGAGCCAATCCCAGCCGAGTTGCTCGCCAAGTTGATGGCTGCCCGCAAGTTCCAGCAAGGATTCGCCACCATTGAGTACACCATCTGTGCCCTTGTTGACCAATCTCTTCACGCCCTCCCAGCCAAGGAGTTGGCCACCTTGGACCTCGCTGAATTCGAGAAGGCCAAGTTGGCTGAGCTCGACATGCCAGCTGGAATTGTCATGCGTCACCGTATTCCACAATTCTCCCACTTGTTCTCAGGACCAGGTTACGCTGCTGGTTACTACTACTACCTTTGGGCTGAGGTTCTTGATGCCGATGCTTTCGAGGCTTTCCTTGAGTCTGGTGACATTTTCGACAAGGCCACTGCTGCTCGTGCAAGAAAGTACATTTACTCTGCTGGAAGCACAATTGACCACATGGAAGGATACCGTGCTTTCCGTGGAAAGGATGCTGCTATTGAGCCAATGTTGAAGAAGAAGGGATTGTTGATTGAAGCTTAAGTATCTTTGTGCATAAAATATCAAGTTATTGTCGAATAAATCCTGAAGTGTAATAATTCTTTTGACCAATTTCTAATCGCAAAGAAAGGATGGGTCGAAACGCGTCTCCAACCACCACGGCGCGCCCAACCTCGAGCGACGGAGCTGAAGCGGCGCGCATCAAAGCCGCAGATTCGATGAGTAAGCACTGGCGGCGGTGGGGCCCTTACGTAAGCGAGCGGCAGTGGGCGACGGTGCGCGAGGACTACTCGGCGAACGGCGATGCCTGGCGCTACTTTCCATTCGACCAATCACATTCGAGGACGTATCGATGGGGCGAAGAGTTGCGTTTCTTTGTTTTGTTTGTTTGTGTTTAAAGTGCTCTGACTCGGGTGCGTTAGCGGAATCGCTGGCATCTCCGACAACCATCAGCAACTCTGCTTTGCCCTGGCGCTCTGGAACGGAAAGGATCGCGTCATCAAGGAGCGGCTGTTTGGCTTGACAGGACACCAGGGAAACCATGGAGAGGATGTCAAGGAGCTCTACTTCTACCTGGACAATACTCCAACGCATTCCTACATGAAGTACCTGTACAAGTATCCACAGGCTGAGTATCCTTACGATAAGTTGCTGGAGGAGAGCGCGAAAAGATCCCGAGAGCAAGGTAATTGCAATTCGTTATTTATATGATGCGATCCTAACAGGCTATCCGGAACAGATGAGTACGAAATCATGGACACTGGAATCTTTGATGAGGATCGTTACTTTGACGTGTTTGTTGAATATGCCAAACATGCAACAAATGTAGATGACATTCACATCCAAATCACTGTACACAACCGTGGTCCGCAAGATGCACCGATCCATATCCTACCACACTTGTGGTTTCGAAATGTGTGGTCCTGGAAAACCACTGATTTCGGAACTCATTCGTGCGCAGACGACGAAGACGGTGTTTGCGAATATCCCGACCCTCAAAGCAATCATGCACAAAAGAGTACGAGACCAGATATTCGATTGGCAGAAAAGAGTCGGTCAAGAGCTTCGGCTGTTGAGCCAATTGTCTTGGAGACGTTCCACAACAAACTCAAAATGTTTTTGCATTGTGATGCAATTGAAGCTGGATTCGAGAATGATGCTGGTTTTGAGAAGCCTGTTGCGATTTTTACTGAGAATGAGACGAACCTTGAGAAGTTGTATGGAGTTCCCAACAAGAGCGTGTACTGCAAAGTGGGATTACTTTTATTCACTCTCACATATGTACTAAGTGGACAATTATAGGACGGAATCAATGACCGTGTCGTACATAATGACAAGTCTGCCGTTTGTCAAACGCATGGAACAAAAGCTGCTATTTGGTACAAAGCAACAGTTCCTTCCAAGTCTTCAATCAAAATCCGTCTCCGAATGACCACCGAAATCGAACTCGAAGGCAATCCATCATTTTTCGGGCCATCCTTTGACGCCTGCTTCAAGGCACGTAAAGCAGAAGCTGATCAATTCTACAACAACGTGTTTCATCCAGCCATCTGTCCAACCTTACCGCAACCAGTCTCTGACGAACTTCGTGCGGTGCAAAGACAAGCTTTCGCGGGAATGTTGTGGAGCAAGCAGTTTTACCACTTTGCGGTTAAGGAATGGTTGGAAGGTGACGCCGGTCAGGTGAAACCTCCAGCGGAAAGAAAAAAGGCGAGAAATCATGATTGGAAACATTTACATGTCGATGACATTTTGTCCATGCCGGACAAATGGGAGTATCCGTTCTTTGCATGTTGGGATACTGCGTTTCATGCTGTCACATTTGCACAAAGTACGTGTTTGGATATTGTGTGATTCCGTCCTTTTTTCTGATGCTTTCATTTTTGATACAGTCGATCCTTGGTTCGCCAAGAAACAACTCACACTCATGACGAGAGAATGGTACCTACACCCAAACGGCCAACTCCCAGCTTACGAATGGAACTTTTCCGACGTCAACCCACCAGTCCACGCTTGGGCTGCGCTTAAAATCTACAAGACAGAGAAACACAACACTGGAGTAGAGGACCGCCTGTTTCTTGAACGAATTTTCCAGAAACTGTTGTTGAACTTTACGTGGTGGGTGAATCGAAAGGATGAAGATGGAAACAATATGTTCCAGGGAGGGTTTTTGGGGTTGGATAATATTGCAGTGTTTAATCGCAGTGAAGGGTTGCCGACTGGTGGAAGATTGAGGCAAGCAGATGGAACAGGATGGATGGCGTTCTTTTCGTTGACAATGTGAGTTGAATCTAATGTGTTGGTAAAGGATTTCTGATTCTTTGAAAGGTTGGAAATTGCATTGGAACTGGCTCCTACAAATCGGTCATACGAAGATATCGCGTCCAAGTTCTTTGAACACTTCCTGTAGTAAGTTTAAAAAAGGCGGTTAGCTGATTGAATAACTTTTATTTGCAGCATTTCGGATGCATTGTCTTGGGAAAATGACGACGGCGTTGATTCTTCTTTGTGGAATGAGGAAGACGGGTTCTATGTGAGGAAATGATGAAGTGATATTGTTCTTAATCCATCCTTAGTACGATAACCTTGTGTTTCCTGACTCTCGAACTGTCCCGCTGAAAGTCAGGTCTCTTGTCGGATTAATTCCTTTGTATGCCGTCCTCGTCCTGGAACCGTCTGTAATCAATCAATGTCCTGACTTCAAACGTCGTATGACTTGGTTCTTTGAGAACTTTGACTTCACCAAACGAAATGTGGTAAAAATCAACGACCCTAACAAGGGAGAACGCATTCTCTTGGCGTTGGTTCCAAAGGATCGCCTGGTTAGAATTTTAGGCCATATGCTTGATGAAGAAGAGTTCTTGTCGCCTTATGGAATCAGAAGTTTGTCCAAGTTTCACAAGAATCAACCATATGTCTATTACGTGGGAGACCAAGCTCATCGTGTCGATTTCTTGCCCGCTGAGAGTAACTCTGGACTTTTTGGAGGAAATAGTAACTGGAGAGGCCCCATTTGGTTGTCAACGACATATCTTTTGATTCAGTCGTTGCAAAGATTTCATTACTACTATGGCCCAGAGTTTCTTGTTCCCTGTCCTTCAAACCAACCAGATCAGTTACAGACACTTGATTCCATCGCCGATGAAATTATGAGACGCATCATCAGAATGTTTGTGAGATCTTCGGATGGAAAGAGAGCAGTGAATGGCGGTGACTCGAAATTCGACAATGATCCGAATTTCAAGGATCTTGTTCTGTTTTACGAATACTTCAACTGTGAGAATGGGAAGGGGTTGGGTGCTTCGCATCAGACTGGTTGGACTGGGTTGGTTGCCACCATGATTGAGAAGGCGGGAAAAAGTATGAGTAAGAAATAAACTGGGAAATGTGATTTTTGGCGATCGAATTTACAAATCTGAGAATGAAGTGATCATGCAAGAGAACAAACATCGTACAAGTGATGTAGTAACATTATCGCACTGTTTTAGCCACATAAATACAGCCGCACAAGATGTAAATCATCCGCGTTACTTAATAGTTAATAAAAATTATTTAAAAAATTAGGTGAAGACCGTCAGATGGGGTTATAGCTCAGTGGTAGAGCGCCTGCTTTGCATGCAGGAGGCCCAGGGATCAATCCCCTGTGACTCCAGTCTTTTCTTCATAGGTACGGGACTAGAATTCATTCCTGTTGAAGTTTGGGACAAAGGTTTTTCCACAACAAACATAACAAGGATCTCATTCACAGGATCCCTTTCGAACTTCTCTTTTCTACTAAATTTCGTACCTTTTGACCCTGTTACCCCATCCCCTTCCATCGAACAGCAAGTATATAATCTCGACGCTATCCTCCAGAGTTTCCTTCCTCTCATCCACTCACAAAGCAAACAAAAGAAGGAGTTTGTTCTCTCAAGATGAAATTCTCATCTACTCTTCTGTTCGTGACTGCCACCGTGCTTCAAGCCCTTGCTTCCCCTGTGTCAGGTGATGAAAAGCATTACGAGCTTGAGGATAAGCACGGTTCTTTTGACTCTGTGTACTACGCACAAGGCTACTCTGACTATGACAATGCTTTCCATGAAGTGACGTACTTCAAGGAGAATGTCAACGGGTACAACGCCAAAGAACACGAAAACTACCACACAAACGAATACTACACGAAGGACATGTCCAACCATGAGGACAAGCATGCAGAAAACTACGAGGCCGAGGATAATTACGATCACAAGCACTACAAGCGGGATGATGACTCCACGAAATATACCGAATATGGAGTAGACCAAAAAGAGGAAAAATACAGCGACTTCGTAGTCGAGGAATATTATAACGACGGAAGACATGTGTATGACCAGGAGACCAAGTATGCCGAGAAATACAAGTCTTACGACGACAAGTACTACCGACGTGATAGCTATTCTGACCCTGTCAAAGAATCGTATGATACTGACAATCACAACGAATACAAATACGGGGATAAAGAGGAAGATAAGGACTACACGAAAAGTGATGAAAAGTACAGCAATGGCAATGAAAAAAAGCAGATTATTAATTTCATTGTTTTTATCTTCCGTATTTTGTAGGGAATTCTTTATTTGGGAGGCTGTCTATTGTCATTTTTTAGTTCATGCGCACGCAACAAACACAACACCCCAACTTGCAAAACAAAACAATAAGTATATATAACCCCGACTGCATCGCGCTGTCCTCCCAGGCTTCGTATGGGAGCCACTCGCACTGTATGCTATCAACAGGGTCCTGTGGTATTCATCATTCCCCATTCACAGGTGGGCTTCTCTTCATATATAGATGGGAAATTCCCGCTTATAAGGGCGTTTTTACGAAAGTGTGAAAGTGATTTTGGGATCGCTGGTGAGGCAGGAATCGCTGTCAAATCTGACAATTCTGGTCAAAAGAATATTCCGAGCACTGGTTCGATTAAAATCGTGTATGTAGGAGTTCTCATACTGCGTCTATACCCTGCAGAGAGCTTTTTAGAGTAGGTTTGCGTGAATGTACAGTGAATTTTGGAAATTTCTTCTTGTTCAAGTCACATTTTCCCATTGCATTTCACACTAGTCGCAACGATATAATCCATCTTAATATGTTTTAATACTAAAGTTATGATGCACTTATGTGTCGTGTTGCAGTCTATACGCGGTTAAATTGTATATTGAATTTTCACTCACACAGCGGCCTTATGGTCTAGTAGTATGATTCTCGCTTTGGGTGCGAGAGGTCCGGGGTTCAATTCCCCGTGAGGCCCGCTTTTAGCCACAGAAGTGGCAGGGTGTTGTTGGGAGGTTGAGGAGGTGTGGAGGGTCTGGTTCAGGGACGCAGTGGGATTTTGCAGAACAGGATTGAAAATCACAGCAAGTCCAAGAAGTTCAACTCCTGCATGAAAGCTTTGGTGTCCAACAGTTCATGGAATCCATTGAGGATCATACATAATATGCCGACGTGGCTACTTGATTTTACCAACTTCGAAGTCTTGATACAATACCAGACCAGCTAAAAAACCTGGCGTGCAGCTTTGGCAGAACTTAGTTTGAAGTCGATGGATGATTTACGAATGCAGAGCCAAGACAAGACAACTGACGCTGAAACTAAAACTTTAAGCGCAATGCGCGACAACGGCAGGACTTGAACCTGCGCACTCAGAGAGTAATAGATTTCTAGTCTATCGCCTTAACCGCTCGGCCACGTTGTCTGTGCAACTTAAAAGGCATTTAAGAAAGAGAGTCTACAAAACGCACTCCAGATACAATGTCTGTGAAAATAATTATAAGTTTATCCAGATTCTGATATTCTTACACTGTGCAATTAATGGATTTCTGTATCAAAATCCCTCCATTTCATTGCAACTTTTTCAACTGCTTCTTTGAAAGTTTGGTTGAACCGCTTTTAATCAAAACGGGTGTTGTAGGTACAGCTGTAACGAGAGAACCTGATTTCATCAATATTCTAATTTCCCGTAGTGCACCCCACGGAGTCATATATTTACCTTCTATATGCTTCTAAAGGCTTGACGATATAATAACCAACTTCACTAACACGTGGACAAGAAAAAAATATACTATACAGACAGATGTATGAAATATAAATAAGAACAACTAAATGATTGCATATTCGCCAAATAATCCTGATACACGGCATCCACATTCCATGTCTCCCAAATCCTCACATTGGCAACCTCCAACAAACGACTCCCATTCTATATTACCCATCGCGATAACTTGATGACCATATACACCTTCCCAACTCGGACAAACGCAGCTTCCAATAATACGGCGAGTCTTTGGTGGAACGACTCTCCACACACTCTGTTGAGTAGAATTATACGTCTTGGTTGCTGCACGAAGTTCGACGCGAATACGAATCCAAAGCTTCTCGTGGGTATTTGTAAAATGCGCGAGCGCGAGTCCTCGTGATTCTACTAGACGGAGAGTGAAATTATGAGAGGTCCATACACCTTGGTACTGTGAAACCCAAGTATCACGCGGGGCAGTATAGTAGAACGGAGTTGGAAGGTTCATTTGTTTCACCTAACCACGAATTTCAGTCATAACTCTTTGAGAAAACACATGAAAACAAACCAGATTCAACGAGCCGTTAAGCCCTGACCTCCCAACAAGTGTTGTGTCACAAATCCCTCGTTCAACCGCATCCCACACAAAATCTGTATTTCCACCCTTCCACTTCCGAAACGACGCACCAACACAATTCGCACTCATTATCCGAACAGTAAATTCAAGGCCCTTCAACGTCAACTGTTTACTCTCTCCACTCCCCACACGATTCATTCCCTTCTTAAAGACTTTCGCTTCTTGTATCGCTGTTTCGCGTTCTACAGAGAATGGGACAAGAAGATATCGCACCACACGTCCTCGTTCACCAAGAAACAAGTCGAAATGGTTGTCTCGCCCTTGACCGAACATACGCAGATCTTGGATGGAAACGATTTCTGTTGGGTCGTTGTCGGAGAGTGTGAGGAGGAGTAGGTTTAGGTCTGTGTAGTAAAAGTCTTCGGCGGGTTTCCCGCGTTTCGTGCGTTGACAAAGCGATATGTAGATGAGAGTTGGGTCTGGAACTGAGAGCTCTATTATGGACGATGTAGCGATAGATAGGCCGGGTGGAAGAGTACATTCAATGTTGAGGAGTTGATGTGTTAGGTGCGTGAAGCAAACATCCACTTGACTGAATCGCGTTAGGAAATCATGGTACGATATCCAAAACACACCGCCGCCTTCGTCTTCCTTTTGATCGTGATTGAGTCGTTTTCGGAGGCTTGAAGACCATTCCGCGCTATCGACTCCAAACTTTCCTTTCCATTCTACTTTTCCCCATGGATTTCTTAGCTTAATGAGTCGGAGTGTTCCATGATCCGTGACACCGAATTCTTGCGTATCATCCCACTTTCGCTTAACGCCGGCGTCAAAGTAGTCGTGAAGATTCTTGGTTTTTCCAATCACCAAACCGTCTTCAATCGACTCTTCCACCACTTGCAATAGAGAATACGCGTGTCCACCGACAAGACCGTCTCCAGACTGGGGGCATACAGCACCCATCAGGAATCCCTGACTTTGAAACGAAAGCAGGCGAGTCCAAAATAGTTCACTGTCGAATCCAATACCACCAAAGGGAATAGATTCAGTGGGGAATCCAGTCAGGTCAAATAAAGCTTCTGCAATCTGGCCACCACTGATGGCTTGATACGAGGAGTGTGCCTTCGCATATGCTTTTTCGAGAACAGGAACCCATATATTTTTGTTGACTGCTTTCGCAAAGTACAGGTGTGGACCTGGATGTGAAGCGACAGTTGATTTTTTGACTTGTTCAGGTGGCATGAGAGGAAAATAGTTGTCGACACAGTATTCCTGCCATTTTCCATCAATAAAGAAACGTGCCAGAAAGTATCCGTGTTTGGGACCAGGTTGGGAGGGCAAGACACGGTGAAGGAGTGCCGGGTTTTCTGCAATGACTGAAAGTGCTGATACGAACCAACAATCACCAACTCGACCTTGGCGAATATGATTCGGTGAGTATTCATCTGAGGGCGATGCGAGTAGGTTCAGCGATAGTCGTTTCCATTCAATTGACGTGTGTTCCTTTGAATGCCGCAGAGCAAACTGGCCAGTTTCAGGAGCCCACATAAAGAATGAGCAGCCTTTCGCTTGAGGTGCAGCGCATGCAAAGAACTTTCTTCCGTGGTTCTTGTTTTCCTTGTACACAGTTTTCAGTCTTGCCGCCTTGTTGCATCCGCATTTAGGATTCACAGGTGATACAGTTGCAGTTGAAGGAGAAGACTCTGCAACCCTGAATCCATCCTGGGAGCACGATTAAAGCCGAATACCAAAGAATCATCGCTCACAATCGCCGACGCGTCCGCCACAAACTTTTCGTCCGTCCACAGTTCGGTGGCATTAAGAAGCGGCGCGGCAGAGGCTGGTTGGCGCTCTGTGTCCGGCGCGACGGAGTAGATCCACGTTGTTGTTGTTGTCGCTGACTCAGCCTCTTTTGGAAGACGTAGCGGCAACGACCGGCGACCAAACGAAACCAAAGCGAAAGAAGAAGACGACGACGAAGGAGGCGGCGAATCGGGCGCTGAAATGAACTCAGAACGCAATTCGGGTGGAAGCGAAGCCCAGACAGTTGCGTCGATTCCAGGCGGGACTGGGCCATTGTCGACGTTGATTGGCTGGTCTGTTTCTGCGGCGGAAAGCTCGGCCTGGATGTCCGGTGGGAGCGCTGTCCAGACATCTGGCGCAATCGATGCTGGTCGTCGTATCATTTCTCAAAAATAACCCATATACCTTTATTTATGTTAATCATCACTGAATGGAACTGAATCAAATAAGCCCCTTGGTGGCAGCATTCTCAGTCCACCAAGTCTTGAAGGGGACGCATTGAATATGGATTCCTGCCTCCTCCTCAATACGCTTATTTGAAAGCTGTGCATTGTACGGGCGGCTTGCGGTTGCTTCCTTTGGAGCTTCACGCAATGGCTCCAAGTGAGATGTGTCAACACCTCCCAATACCTCGGCCATAATTAAACACATTTCGTATTTGCTGATTCGTTCCTTTGCACAAAAGTGATAAACTCCCTTCACAGTCTTGTCTGTCAAGGATTTGGAAACCAAGGCAGCCAATGCTCGGCCAACATCGTCAACACTACAATTATGACGGATTCAGCAACTATCAAGCTTATTTCAGATGTTTTAACTCACTTGGTAGGGTAGCGAACTTGGTAATCATCCATTCCAACTTTCTTTGATCCATTCTACAGGAAAAAGTAAGGAATTGGACAAGGATACATTAAGACACTAACCAATATAATAGGAACAAGGCAGTTGACTGCACATTCGTCAAAATATTCCACCTTTCCATAAAGAATTGGAACTCTCAAGATAGTAGCGTCCGCATTCGCTGCAAGACACGCCTTTTCACCTTCCCATTTGGACTGGCCATAGAATTGAATTGGGTTTGGCGCAGAATCAACCTCGTATGGTGGATTCTTTCCATCAAAGACGTAATCGGTTGAGATGTAACAGAACCACGCTCCAATCCGCTTGCACTCCTCAGCGACCCAAGCAGCAGAAGTAACATTGATCAAATGAGCTCCTATATAAGTGAAATCAATTAGATGTGAACATCGACGTGGAACTCCCATACCATCCTTATCCTTCTCTGCAACGTCAGGTCTGCGTTCGGCAGCACATTGAATGACAGCAACCGGCTTGTACTCATCGAGAAGAGCCTTGGTAGCTTCACGGTTTGTGATATCCAACTTGACAAGAGGAGCTTGGATACGTGAAAAGGCTGTTCCGATCACTGTTTTACCCACATTCAGTAAATGAATCGTCATAGTACAATCTAACATACCATTAAAGTCCTTCTGCATTGCACGAACAACAGCTCTTC
Organism: Rhizoclosmatium globosum; assembly: GCA_002104985.1. Classification (NCBI taxonomy): domain Eukaryota; kingdom Fungi; phylum Chytridiomycota; class Chytridiomycetes; order Chytridiales; family Chytriomycetaceae; genus Rhizoclosmatium; species Rhizoclosmatium globosum. The sequence continues at coordinate 737,172 of MCGO01000005.1, read as the reverse complement.
CAAGAAGTCCACTTCCTCCAGTCACAATCACAGTCGGCTTCCCTTCCATCTTTTTCTTGATTCTTTTTTCCTTATCACTTTTTGACACTAAATCACCACCAAAAACCCAAATTACACAACTTCCACGCGACCTCTCCTTTAAAAATGATGTTCAATCCGCAAATAACACCGTTCGCGATCCAAAACTTACACCCAGGACTCAGCCTTCAAACCGATAAACCCAAAAACGAAATCCAAGACTTTTCACTGTTTCCAATCAAAAAGGAGATTCCCGCGTACCTTTCGAAGCGATTTACGCGAACCAAGAAGGGTCCGAAACGCGGAGGGGCGTCGCGAGGGCTTGCGGCTGAAGCGGGGGATTCTGTGGATGGGAGTAACAATGGGTTGGAAAAGGTGGGGACTCCTACAACGCCTGGAGGAAACAAGAAAATTGGTGGAGGGGGTATGAACCTTTTGGGAAGTGGAGAGGAAGAGAAGAGTGGAGGGCGAAGAAAGGAAACTAGTGGAGATGGAGAGGAAGCCACACCAGTCGCGATAAATCCAGACGAGTCTTATAGGTATTTCAGAATCGTAATTATTTTATTACAATTTCTTCTTACGGTGTTGCCTATGTTTATAGTCCCTTCCATCTCGCCGATAAATCATCCTTCAACCCTGCACGTCTCAACTCACGGCAATTACGAAATATGGACCGTCTCACGAAAGCAAAATACCAGGCTTACGGTTTGCTCATACTTTGCTGTATTATTGAATCACTGAGGTTATTCGACAGACAAACCAACTGCTGAAATCATTCAAAACATTGACGAAAGCTCAGCCCGTGCGAAAATCTGGAATAAACAAGAACACAAGAAATTAATCGAGCAGTGTGACTTGATTCGCACACTCCTAGCTAGGAAGCGTGGCCTCGTGAGTGAATCTGAGGAGTCGATTGCCTTGAACAAGGCACAACTGGCGACAGATCGTATGAAGGACAAAATCAAGAATATGACTACTGCGAGAGTAAGTATTTGAAGTATAAATCTCATTTGCATTGACGTATCTGGAACAAAGGAAAACGAGCTTGCATTCTTGGTGGAAGGGCAGCCAAACGCGATTGATGCGATTCGATTGAAAGAGTATCTGACGATCAAGGCGAATCCGATTAAACTGTCGCGAACGTTCACAGATAGAGATCGATTGCGGGTTGAGGAACTGTTGTCAATTCGGAGTCAGGCTTCTTGAGTTACTGTAATTGTACAACAGTGTTTTATTTAAAAGAAGAATACATAGCCATTTATCACAATGTGTATGCCTTGAGCATCTCAATCACAGAAAGTCCAGCTTCATACAAATCTGTTCGACTTCCACCCAAACCAGTAGTCAATCGAGCAAAAATCGATGTATCCAATTCCACAGGTAATCCTGGATAACTAATTCTCAACAAACACCACCAATCCATCAACACCATCAATAACCTCCGAATCATACAGGAGTTTACCCATTCAGAAAACTCCCTAAACGACTTATCCCACTTATCCCCACCCAAACCGGTTGACAAGTCATTCCCAGCTGCAGCTTCCATCATTTTTCTTAAAGGTTCCAAAGGGTTTGTATCAACAGCCAGCGAGACACGTAAATGGCCAGACCGAAGCAACATATCAGACCAATGATCACGTACGTTGGATTTCCGTAATTTCGTCGCCTGTTGAGACCAAGACGGAATAAATGGTGAAGGGATGGATGGCGCCGACATTGGGACGCAAAAAGCACTACTTGGTGTGTACGATGGGGCAGTTTTGTTATTTTCGGGTGGAACGTATGATGCGCTTGTAGAAGTGCTGTTTGACGAAGTTGGAACGTATGAAGGGCTTGTAGGTACATAACTTGGAGCGGCTGGAGAGTATGACGGGCTTGTAGGCACGTAAGGTGCGTCTGCGGTGTGGCTTGAAGAAGTTGGAGCATAGGAAGGGCTTGTTGGAGAAAACTGGGGAGCGGTGGGGGTGTAAGTTGGGCTTGTTGGAGAGTAGTTTGGAGAAGTGGGTGAGTATTTCGGAGAACTAACAGGCACTGATTGTGTGTTGGTTGTTGGTGGTATACTTGCTTTGCGAACGTATACAGAGGCAGTCGGAGTCGTCGCAGTAGAAGTTGGAGAATAATTTGGTGAGAGTGGGCTGTATCTTGGAGATAGTGGCGAGTAGTTTGTAATGACATTGGAATAGGGCACTAACAAAGTACTTAGTGATGCTTCAGGAGGCTGCTGAGCCTTATTGATTGCAGCTCTGTTTGCTCCATTGAAGGCACGCCCCAGGTACGCAGTGCTTCCCCCCACCGTGGGAATATTGTAAGCGAATGAGATATTATCTTCAATTCTCGAGACCAGATTCTGTACTGCCAAAGGACTTCTCTTCACAACTGAATTGTCGGTATCAGCAGCTACGGAGAGCCAGTCAAATGCAAGCGAATTTCCTGCCAATAAATCCTTCTTGATAAATTGATCGACTGACTTTTGAATGACTCCATTGATTTTGACTTGAATTTGTTGCGCCAAAGTTTTAGCATCCACACGGCTCAAAGCATATAATTCAAGGGATTCCCCACTTTTAACCCCCTTGACCGTAATTCCAGTGAAATCCACATCGCTAACATCAACAGGACCAAATTCAATCTTTGAGTTGTGGCACTTGGCAAACATTACTTGTAAAGTATCCACATTCTTGCTGAATGCACCAGCAGTGACAGATACTTCCAAAATCTCAGCTCTCAAAAAATCAACCCAAGCTTTAAAGCCAGTTGAAAAAACACGATCCATTCCCTCGTGTCCAAACTGCGGGACGTGAAGGCCAAGGAGTGCAGGTGTTGGGCCCAACAGGGCCGCCACTTTACTTGCGATGTCCTGATCAACCCATGCTCCGAAGCCAGTCAAAATTCCGTTCTGTACGCGAGCTTTTTTGATCAGAGCAGAGATAGCGACAGTCACATCGCCACTAGTTCCATTGTGTCCACCATCTGTGTCGAAATCAATGAAACTCTTGATGGCATCGGGAGTTAACAATGGACTCAATTTTAGCGACTTGGCTATTAGGCTATCAATCAAAGATGTGGCAGACTGGGCTGGTTTGACAAAATCAGTCATTCCTCCTGGCGAAACTGATTCAATACAGTTAACAAAAGCAATAATATCTTGAGCAACTTTGAAGGACGGACTTGTCTCAATGGAAGCAAGTTTCACTTTTCCTGTCGTTACATCGAACGAAAGGCTTTCGGGCTTGAAGTCGGACACTTTGAACGTTACAAGTTCTCTGGCGCGAATATCTCCATCAAATGTGATCACCAGGTCAGTCCACACGTCTTCGGGCAAAAGAATTCCTGATTCTAAAAGCAGAGGTATACTGAAAATACGCTTTAAGAATCTACGCTTCGCCATTTCATTGAATTGAATTCGGACAGTTGAGGAAGTCGATCCACAAAGCATTCCAGTGCTTCCACTTGCATCTGACAATGTGATGTTGAATATCATTTGAGGTGTTGCTCTTAGAAACGTTTTCTTTGGAGCGTCAATACGGATTCGCGTGAGCTGGACAGGGTTATAGCCAGCGCCAGGCATAGATTGCGTCATTAAAATACGATCTTCTGAGTTGGGTTCGAGAATAGTGATTCGTGTGTTTGATTCATTTGGAATAGCATCCTCAATGGAAAGCATCTCGAACCCGAAGTCATCATCGTGAGGTATATTTAGCCACAGCAAGACAAACGTGGGAGCAATTGGAAGACAAGGCCAAGCATATTCAGCTGTAGCGCCGTCTTCAACATTTTTGAGGGAACCAACTACTATCATGGAAGCATCATGAAGCAAATTCTGTTCATGTAAATGACGGTACGCATCTCCACATTCTTCAGTCGACAAAATCGTGGATCCTTCTGGTACATTAAAGGCAAATGAGAGCGCGCAAGCGCCATTAGAATCACTCAGAGTCGCCCATGGCAGAAACAAAGCGACAGGAAGAAGTCGACCTTTTCCTATATCAGTTCCATCGTCCTTCAATCCCATCGCATCATACAAATATGGAACGCCACAAGAGAACGTGAGGAGTATCCGACCCTTCTTTCCAACAGGACCCAACGTGACATCAAAGGAATCGACCGTCGAACTAGCCATTCCAGCCGTTTGATTGCTTTGTGTTGCCACAACAGCATCAACAACCGCTTTCGCTTGAGCAGTATATGCGATCGCCGTCGAAATATCCGTCCACTCGTTGGTAATCTCATTCCAGTCTTGGAACGATGTGGAAATAAGGCATAGTTTTTGATTTGATTCAGGGACTGCGATTGACTTGGCCACCTTTGCATTGACAACCATTGATTCAGTTTTGCCATCTGGGTTGACTCTAAAGTGCGGATTTTCAAATTCGATTGTTGTTGACAATATAAGAGCTGCAGGAGAGACATTGACGTCGTAATGGATTGCTGATGGGTGGAATGCGGCGTGGGGCGGTGCTGTAGAGAAGCCAGCAGAAGCTGCGATGATCAGCGCGATGCCATTCAGATTGTCCTGCGAAACTCCTGATTCGATAAAGAGAATAAATTAACTTTAGAGGTTAGAAGGGTGCGTTTGGGATCAAGGGTGCTCACCGTTTGGTGGAGTAGCATCGTCGCCTGGCTGAAGAGGAACACTGGGCATCAGAAAGGATGCATCTACAGTTTCGAAGGAAACGGTCTGAGTTGGCTGGAAACAGAGTCAAGGACAAGAGCAATGTTCTGACTTGTCATTTGAAGGGAAGTTTTGCAAAAGGTGGCGTGTGGCTGGTGAGGAAATACTATCCCAATAAAACATTTAATTGAAGGAAACTTAATTCATTGTTTACTTTTTTTTATGGAAATCCCTCGATTGCGACTGGGATCGGCGGGCAAGTCCCATGTGCGTTCGGAAGCACAAAACACAAGCTCCCGATTCCCCCCTCAATCCACCCGTGACAATCTGTATCCAACGATAAGATATAACCCAGCACCGGAAAGAAACTCAAATAGCACATACCACCTTTCCTCCCCCCATTTCTCTGTCCCCCGATATTCCCCGTACAGTACTACACCCCAGCCCTAATTAGTAAATACTATGGACCCACTCCAACCGTCGCCGTTCAAAAGTGCCCACTCCTCCAACACGTTCCTATCCCCCTTCACACTCCCAGAGTCCCTATTCTCCAGCGAAGGACTCGGGCGAGACGGCGATTCCGCAGATGACACGGATTCCCTCGAATCGCCCCTTCTTATGTTCAACATGGACCTGGACAACCAGTTCAACCAACTCATGTCGCGGCACCACTCCGAACCCACTCTATACAGTCTGGCTGCCCCAACGCGACCGGTGCCGTCGCTGTCGGCTGCGTCGCTGTCAAGTTACTTTGGGGACTTTGGGGATGGTTTGATTGGCCCGGATTTGTTGTTGGATCCAGCAACGACGTTGGTTGTTCAGGAGGAATCGGAGGAGGAAGATCGGTTGATGATGCGGAGTTTGAAGGCTTCGGTTCCTCTGCCTACGCCACCGCCACCCGCTCCTCCTTCAACTCCACATCATCAGCTGCGTTCGGCTTCCATGTCGTATCCGGGGCCTTCTTCTTCAGTACAGCAGTCAAATCTTAATCAGTTCACGTGTAAAAACTGTAATGCTACACGGACGCCAATGTGGAGACGCGATGCTGAAGGTGGCGTACCCTCCATTTCTCATCCAAAATCAACTGATTCTAAAAACCAACAGGCAATCGACTCTGTAATGCGTGTGGGATGTATAAAAAGATTAATGGCGTTGACCGAGTAGTGCAAATGGGAAAGGTGGTTCAGCGACGGAAACTTCGGCGTCTAGGCTTGGAAAGTGTAGAATAAAATTATGTTTAGTAGTACAATTATGTTGCCGAGTTTATGAACACTTGATGACATCCATCCAGCTAACTTGTTTCACCACGAACAAATCAAAGGGGGGCAAGTATTTAACGACGATAGAAACATGATTTATTTCTTTTTACACAAATAGGTAGATGCAAAAATGGTTGATTAATAAAACATTTAGTCAACCTCCTCCATCTGAGTGTTGACCTCAGCATCCTCAAGAGCAGGCATGTCCTCAGCAGCATCAACAGTGGTCTCCTCAACCTCCTCCTCGTCGATTGAAAGACCAAGCTTGATCATGCGGTGGATACGGCCGGCAAAGCCAGATGGGTCCTCAAGTGAGAATCCGGAAGCCAAGAGAGCAGTCTCGAAGAGCAAGTAGGTCAAGTCCTTGACGGTCTTGTCGTTCTTGTCAGCAGCAACCTTCTCCTTGAGAGACTTGACAATAGAGTGGGTTGGGTTCAACTCAAGAGTCTTCTTGGAAGCCATGTAGGATTGCATTGAGGAGTCACGGAGAGCCTGGGCCTTCATGATACGCTCCATGTTGGCGGACCAACCGAACTGTCCAGTGACGAGAACACATGGGGAGTTGAGGATACGGTTAGAGACAACAACCTTCTCGACCTTGTCACCGAGAATGTCCTTGATCTGCTTGGTCAAGTCCTCGAAGGCAGCCTTCTGCTGCTCAAGAGCAGCCTTCTCCTCCTCGTCTTCCTCGAGCTCGAGACCTTCCTTGGTACAAGACATGAGCTTCTTGCCGTCGAACTCCTTGAGCTGCTGGACAGCGTACTCGTCAATTGGGTCAACCATGTAGAGAACTTCGAAGCCCTTCTTCTTCAAGACCTCCAAGAATGGAGAGTTCTCGACTCCAGCGCGGGACTCACCGGTGATGTAGTAGATGTTCTTCTGCTTCTCTGGCATACGGGTAACGTAGTCCTTGAGGGAGGTCATCTCCTCACCAGACTTGGTGGAGTGGTAACGGAGCAACTCAGCAATCTTGTTACGGTTGGTGGAGTCCTCGTGGATACCGAGCTTCAAGTTCTTGGCAAAGGCCTCGTAGAACTTGTTGAAGTTCTCCTTGTCCTCAGCAATCTCGGCGAACATCTCGAGAACCTTCTTGACAATGTTCTTGCGGATGACCTTCAAGATCTTGTTCTGCTGGAGCATCTCACGGGAGATGTTGAGTGGCAAGTCCTCAGAGTCGACGATACCCTTGATGAAAGACAACCACTCTGGGATGAGCTCGTCACAGTCATCCATGATGAAGACACGACGGACGTAGAGCTTGATGTTGTTGCGCTTCTTCTTCTGCTCGAACATGTCGAATGGAGCACGCTTTGGAACGTAGAGGATGGCACGGAACTCGAGCTGACCCTCAACAGAGAAGTGCTTGACGGAAAGGTGGTCCTCCCAGTCGTTGGACAAGGCCTTGTAGAAAGCACCGTACTCCTCGTTGGTGATGTCGTCTGGGTTACGGGTCCAGAGTGGCTTGGTCTTGTTGAGCTCCTCAGTCTCCTTGGTGACCTCCTTGACAGTCTTGGTCTTCTTCTTCTTGTCCTTCTCCTCGTCCTCGTCAAGCTCCTCAATCTTTGGCTTGTCCTCGTCTTCCTCCTCCTTCTTCTCCTCCTCAGCCTCCTCGTCCTCAACCTCCTTCTCGACCTCCTTGGTGACGACGAGCTGGATTGGGTAACCAATGAACTCAGAGTGCTTCTTGACAATGTCCTTGATCTTCTTCTCCTCAAGGTACTCAGTCTGGTCCTCCTTCATGTGGAGACGGATAACAGTACCACGGCCAATTGGCTCGTTCTCAGTGTCGAGGGTGATGGTGAAAGAACCTCCGGCAGCAGACTCCCAAATGTATTGCTCGTCATCGTTGTGCTTGGTGATAACGGTAACCTTGTCGGCAACGAGGTAGGCAGAGTAGAAACCCACACCGAATTGACCAATCATGGAAATATCGGCACCAGAGTTGAGAGCCTCCATGAAGGCCTTGGTTCCAGACTTGGCAATTGTACCAAGGTTGTTGACGAGGTCGGTCTTGGTCATACCGATACCTGAACGGAATTCGCGTCAGTTTCATGGTTGAAATGGAATTGGAAACGAGAGCCGAAAAAAATTTGGGGGGAGCTAGTTTCGCTGAAGGGGAAGGAAACTCACCAGAATCACGGATATCCAAAGTCTTGTTGACCAAGTCTGGGGTAATACGGATGAACATCTCCTTCTCGGAGTCGAGCTTTGATGGGTCGGTCAAAGACTCGTATCTGATCTTGTCCAAAGCATCGGAAGCGTTGGAGATCAACTCACGCAAGAAGATTTCCTTGTTACTGTTAACGAATCAGTTAGATTGAATTCGGCAAATGGTGCATGCATGTGGCTGCGGAAGAGGAGGGGAAGAGTTCGCTTTGCTGCTTGGGTATTTTGAAGGGGATCCAAGCGTTCCCTCTAATCAAGGGGCCGTGATACGTACGAGTAGAATGTGTTGATGATGAGAGACATCAACTGAGAGATCTCAGCTTGGAAGGCAAAGGTTTCGGTTTCGCCAGACATGTTGGTTAGTTGTGATGGTTTTGCTTGAGAAAAAAGGAGAAGGGGGTGTGTCGCTTTTTGTGTGTTTTGGGACAAAGCTGCGCACAGAAATTTCCACCACCTTCCATCCGAAACACAACGCTTTGTTTCATCATTTACAGCTCGTATGAACGCTCAAAGAACTGATCGAGAACTTAGAACAACTGCTTATTTATTTCTGTTGCTATTTGGGGTCTAAATCACGCTCTGGCGACAGAAAGTGCGGTTCTGCTTGGAACATTTTGGAACTTTCGGTTCGATCGTGTTCTAAACGGATTTACATTGTAATTAAGTGGAGACAAACTCTGTTTCTATATATTTCTCGTGATATCTCTCATTGGGCAGTTTCAGCAGACAAGATGGTATTTATTGACATTTTACAAGTTCAAGATGCAGATTATGAGTGGTTAGTATGGCGATGTACTGAAATGGATTCCAGAATCTGATCCAACTCTTCTCGCGTTTTTGGAGGTGTTTCGTTTAGAGTATCATCTACAGAATGAACTGAGTTACATTTCATTATGAAGGTAGTGGAGCGAGAAACTCACACTCAATTGAGGCAATGGCATGTCCAAATATTATTCTGAGTTGATTCGACTGTTTATCGGCTTCGACAGCGGATGAATGCGAGAGCAGTATAGCTGAGCCAGAAGTTGGATCCATGGAGACAAGAGTTCCACGGACTTGAAGGTCCGCCAGAGAAGCTGAAGTCAAGAGAGACGATGGATGCAATTGCAGAATAACTGAAGATCCAAGCAGATCGAATGCTTCAGGTACTGAGATGACTGCGGATTGGCAATCGTCCATCTCTTTTCTTTGTTTCCAAAACCTCCAAAACAAACCACGTTGGAATCACTGCCGCATCCTCAGCTGCACCGCTTTCCTTCAATCACATACTCTGGACCATAGAATCTATTCGGAATCAGCATCCACCACCGTACCCAATCCAATGTTCAACAACATCTTCAGATCGCTTGTGGGCCAATCAGCAACACCACACGTGCACCGCCAGCTAGTGGACTACCTCACAAACAGCCATCTGTTCAGGCAGTTTGTGCACCGAACGAACCATCAGATCAACAACTTGAAGACTGGAAATGCAGAGCCATTCAAACCATACGTTGATCCACACCATGAGCCTGGGGTGAGTGATCTATGAAGACTGAAAAGAGAGTGTAGGCAGTAGATAGTAGAGAGTAGAGAAGAGTGGAAGGATGATAGGCTTGTCGCTCTAGCAACTAAAACAACAGACTAACCTACTACCCCCTAGTTTATTTCACGATTCGTTGAAGAGCTCAAAGATGGATTCGTCAAAGTATTTGGCGGCCGACGATAGAATTCTTCTTTAGTATACAATAAACAAACTCATCCAAAAACTCGATGTCCTTTGGCGACTTCAATCCGACATCTCAGCCACCGACGGCCAACGCAGCGGCAACTGGGCTCTCGACGCGGCCGTTCGAAGACACGGCTCAGAGAAGCAGTGGCAGTGGCGGGCGGCCAATCCAACTCGCCCGAACAACGCCAAAGGGAAACACGCCGCCGCCGGGCCAGTCGATTCCGCGCTCGGCCTCGCCTGGTTTGTCTTGTGCCCTTCAATTTAATTGGCTTCTAAACAGCGACAGTTGCACCAGAGAACAGCGCAATCACCCAAGGACGACGAGTCTGGGACAGAGCGAGTCAGGCTATATTCACTATCTCAAATAACGTCGCTTCTCTCGATGCCCTCGTGAAACTGCTGGGCGGACCGAAGGATTCGCCTGAGCTGCGACAACGTCTGTGAGTTTCGGCCAAAGGGATCCTATAAATACCTGGTCTCTCTCGCATCTATCTCACTCGCGCGATACTGCAAACACAGTAATATAGAGGAAACTATTTGTCTTGATGGAGTATATGGGGATGGGGTGTCTATGTGACGTGGATGGTGTGTTGCTTGAGTTTGGATACCACACTCCCACGATATTCAGATTGGCATCAGATTCACACAACTTGATTGAATCATCAGAATATGTCAAATTGGTGTCGAATCAGCATATTCAATGGACTCTCACAACCAATCATTCTCTTCAACCACAATACCTCACACATCTGCTTCCACAGGCACGAGCTCACAGAAAACACACGTGATATGATTAAACAAACGGGCGCTGACTTGAAATCCCTTGTTATTCCGGAAAATACCTCCAACTTTGAAGGAGTATGTTCAACTCGATTCCTTCAATGCCAACTAACGTCTTTAAAATCTCTAGCGACAACATAAAATGGCTCAACAGAAGCTGCAAAAAGATTTCGAAAGTGTACTGGTGTGTACCAATAATTCTATGTCATTCCATACAGTTCTCACACAATACAAACAGGCTCGGTTTCAAAACGTGTCCAAAATAGCAGCCAAAAAGTCTGCTGAATACGTCCAAAAAGCACGCAACCACCAAAAACAACAGCAACTACAGTACGTCGTTTCCCTCCACCCTCATTTCCTGTCCTATCCAACACATTCCTCAACAGAGCACATGACAATGACGACAACGACAATGACAACGAAAACGCACCTCTTCTCCAACAACAGGCCGAAACTCTGGACGCAGAAGTCGAATACAATGAATCCCTCATCCAAGAGCGTGAGCAAGACTTGCAGAACATTGAGCGGTCTATTATTGAAGTGAATGAGATATTCCGAGATCTTGGAACAATTGTGGGCGAGCAGCAGTATATGTTTGGTGAGTAACCCGTTTACTGACTTTTGTCTCGGAACTCTAATCTCTTACAGATCATATTGAGTCAAACGTGGGTCAGGTCGCGATCAATGTCGAGGGTGCTACAAATGAACTTCGGATTGCAGCGGAACGACAAAAGGCGGCGCAAAATCGAATGTGCTGCTTGTATACTGTTCTTGGTGCTATTGGACTTATCGTTGTGTTGGTGAGTTATATTCTTTTTCAGGATTGAGTGGTTCTAACTCTGCTCAAGGTGATTTTGCGATGATTTGTAAATGTGCCATTTCTTGTTTATGAACATAGTATCTTCCTCTTCTGTATCACTTGTGGGCCTGATATAATCTTATTTTGTGATGCCCTCAATAATGAATCCAGTTAACATTCTCCTTCTATCCGTTTTTTGTTTTTTGCCTCTGAACGGTCTTCTCGTCAACAAACGATGCAACCATTCCAACTCACATCGCAAATCCAAAACGAGGACTACATTCTCTCAATCAATCCGTCTCCCTCAGGCGCATACCTCCTTGCCCCATGCTCCTCCGGCGCCGTCAAAGTGCTTGATCCAAACACAGTATCCTGCACAACAACGCTAACAACTTCAAGCCCAATCTCTGAAGTTGCTTTCGGTGTTGGAGAGACGGTCTATGTTGGAGGGATGGATGGCAATGTTGGTGTGTTTGATCTTCGGACGGGAGTTGCTGCTATTGGAGTATTGAATGGTAAAGGACATACAGTTGTGGAAATAATGGGATATTTGACAGTCGTATTTGGTTTCTAATAGGTGGATCATCCATTCTGTCGCTCTCTCGTAACGCGTCTGGAACGATTTTAGCAGCAGGGACGGAGCTTGCTGAGAAGGCTGGACCAGATGGCGAAGATGTTGCGAGATTGCTCATGTGGTTAGTTTTATCTGGGCTTTGCTTCACGGATCCCAGTTTTTGGTAAACACGTTTTTCTTTGCAGGGATGTTCGAGCTGGTGCAGCACCTTTAGCCCAGTTTATTGACTGTCATTCAGACGATATCACACAGGTAAGGAAAAGCTTCCTGAATTCGCTCCCCAATCTGCAACGTTTCTGAAATATATTCGGTCAACACCAAAGGTCCGCTTCCACCCAACCCAAGATACCCTCCTCCTATCCGGAAGTACCGATAACCTCATAAACCTATACAACCTGACTCCAAACCTCTCCGAAGACGACTCCCTCTACCAAGTCATCAACTACAACTCCATCAACAAAATCGGATTCTTTGGTCCAAGCTACGAATACATTTTCGCACAAACGCACGTTGAAACATTCGCATTGTATACATTCGAGGAGGCGAATCTTGTCAAAGATTTCGGGGACGTTCGAAGGCATGATTTCAACGGGTTTGGAAGCGTGGAGTATTTGATTGATAGCGTTTATGATGCGGCTGAGGGGCGGTTGTATCTTGTTGGTGGGAAGCAGAATGGAACGATTGGGATTATGAATGTTGCGTTGGATACGATGGAGCTTGTGTATTCGTTGAATGGTGGGCACAAGGATATCGTGCGTGGCGTTTATTGGAATAGGGCGGGGAGAACTCTTGTGAGCGGTGGAGAAGATGGTGTTGTGTCACTGTGGCGGAATTAACATTTGATGTAAAGTGATGTTTACTTTTGATGATTAATCACATTTTCGTCGTGTCAAATTGACGTATTGTGAATAATGGTTAAGTTGCCTGTTACATAGTATATACCGGTAAACCGGTACCGAATATCTTTAGTATGGCACGAGAGCATTGAAACCCACTGACAACGTGTGTCTCTTCCTGTTGTTGATGATTAATCTGCATTCCGACGTTTGACAGGCACTTTGACAAGTCTCCTCAACGAGTTTTAAAATTAAGTGACTTTTCTTTTAAAAAAAAAACCGCCGAATCAACAGGGCTCCGCAGCAAGTCTCAAAAAGAGGATAGTTAACTCACGATTCAACTGTGTTCAACTGTTTGTATGATGTTGAATGAGGCCTGTCAACCTAAATTTCTCGTCATATAGGTCTCTGTATCAATAATTCCTCGTATTATATCCACACAGTTTTAAACCCATATCTCAGTCCGGTGAGTAATTCGGGGCAAGGATTTTCTTACCCAACAGCCAAACAGATATGAACATTTTCGCATCTCTCATTCTGTTCGCGGTATCTACGTCAGCCGTCGATCCATACACAAATGTCACTATCGAGTGTAACTCGATGCCTTACTTTGAATTTGCCGAAATTGAAATCTTCGAGGCGAACGGCACCAATATTGCTCTCCAAGGAGAAGCGACAATGAGTTCTGTCCATGGTGGCTTAGATGCCTCCAGATGTATCGACGGTAATTATGACTCGGCTTGCTACACAGCTGACTCTCCGCCATACCAATGGATGAACGTCAGAGTGCCGGTTCCTGCCACGAGCATCACAACAATCAAGCTCTGGCAGGTCTGGAATAATGAGTTTTGGCCAGGATGCTGGCTCACTGTCTACGACTCGGAAAAGGGTGCTGTTCAAAAAGACGCGCTTCATCCACAAATGGGTCCAAGTATAATTACAAACACTTGTCCATGGATTTTCACCATGAATTATGACTCTGACACCACGGTAAAGCTTAGCTCGTGTCCTCGCGGAGTGAGTTTCAAAAAACTGGAAGTATACAACACAAACGGAACGAACGTAGCCTCAAGCGGCTATGCTGAATTTGACACCGCCGGTCGTAACTCTGTTGATGCTTTGAACTGCTTGTTTGGTTACGACCCTAAAGGCGTACCAATCCGCTGCCAACAAACCGAGGGCGAAACAGATGCCTGGTGGAAAGCTGTAGTTCCAAATGATTATCGAACACTTACCAACTTGACGTTGTATCCTCGACTCGATGACGGGGCATGGCACTTTTCCGGATGCTTGCTCACTGTAACAGCTCGGATTGGAAGTACTCAAATTCCTTTGTTGTCTACTCGGATTCCAGACCCTCCAAATGGAGACTTAACTGTACCATACACGTTTGATATCCCAAAACCAACCACTATGTTGAACGTGGCTTGTGTAGGAACAAGTCCCCTGGCACTTGCTGAAATCGAAGTTTTCACGGCAGATGGAGTCAATATTGCAGGCCAGGGAACTGTTAGGGCGACTTCAATAGTATCCGGCACTCCTACTAATGAGATTGATGGAGACTACAGTACTACCCTCATAACTGCAGCAAATGACAACTACCCTCGCATCAGCCTATCTCTTCCTCTACCTTCGGCTATCATTTCAACTGTAAAAATCTGGAAAGCCGCAAAGAGTAATATTGGAAACGGTTGCTTCGTGACGATATCGGACTCAATCTCTGGAATCGTTCAACAGCGAAACTTGCAGCAGCTTAGCAGCGACACGCCTACAGCTTATAACCTCACCATCAACTATGTTAACTCTACAACGGTTAAACTCTCTTGTCCTCGTGCTGTCCTGGGCTTCAATTTGCTCGAAGTGTTCGACACGACTGGAACGAATGTCGCATTGAACAGCTACGCGACGTCCAGTTCTGCTTACATCGCAAACGCTGGCGATACAGACTCATTTCCAGCTTTTAATTGCCTTGACGGAAAAGACTTGTGTGGAAACCAATTGTTTTGCTTGACTGGCAAGAATGACACAAGTCCATGGTGGAAGACGGTTATCACCAATGACGTTAACAGCCTCACATCTGTTAAGATTTATCCTCGCGATGGTGACGCAACTTTGGCCGGTTGCAGCTTACTGGTTCAGGGCAGTCAATACAATGTTGCGAAGTTGAATGTTACACTTCCGGTTATGGCCCTCGGTAACCCATATATCTTTAACTTTTAGTGTGTGTTTTTACGTCTCCTTTGCTTGTTTAATGAATAAAGAGTGTCGAATGAATGTGATTTAAGTAGTATTGGCTTTATTTATGCCAAACAATTCCCCAAAAACGATAAAATAAAGGGATTCCCCGATTGATGATCCGTCCGTATTATACTCCACTCTGTCAAATTGACTCTCCCGCGTCTTCCTGAATGCCATTATGGCCTGTATCCGCGTCATTCTCTGAATCAACAGCAACATCATCCACGCTGGTGGGAAATTCTGAAACACTTTTCAATTCCTCAGCACCGTTTTCCAGATTCGCAACATTATTTAAATTGGCAGACTCTCGTCGCTGCGCCTCATACTCTTCACGATCGTCATCTTCATCATTGTCTTCCAGTTCATTTTGCTGCTGCTGCTGATGAATATGTAAATTATTACCATGAACATCAACGGCTTCGTGGTTTGCTTGGGCGTCTGAGTTCGCAAGTCCTTCTTGTGCATTGGAATCAGCAGACGGAACACCATCTAATTCTCCATTATGAGAACCAACTCCATGCTCTTCTTTCTTCTCTTTATCTTGTCCAGATTGTTCCCCTGCATTTGGTCCAACAGGAGGATTCAAAAGTCGCTCCCATGGGTCCTCCAGCACCCGCGAAATAACAATAAAGCCCTCTCCGATTTGCGTGTTTCCACTAAATCCATCTCCGTGTGTATCTTCGCGCCTATAATCGCCTCCACGTGTATAAAAGTCTCCTCTGGAGCCGCCTCTACCTCCGCGTCCTCCACCTCGATATCCGTCATATCCACGAACACTTTCATAACCTCTGCGAGGAGGAGGTGGGGGTGGGTATCTATCATCACGTCCATCGTACCGTCCCATATCTCTCGAGTCCCGATAACCACGTGGGGGAGGTGGTGGGTAGGAAGAGTGCGGAGGTGGTGGTTGATGTGGTGGAGGGGGGCCGTACCGGTCATATCCGCGGCTGTAATAATCACGATCATAGGCACTTGGGGGTGGTGGGGGTCCACGGGAGGAAGGGGGTGGTAAAGGGGGTGGAGGGCCGTAACGACTGCTACCGTACTCATATTCATCCCGTGGTCGCTGACAAAATCGTTCAGTGAATTCGAAAACGATTGGTTTGTGGTTGGTTACCTTTGGAGGATAGTCTCTGTCACGGGACCAACGGTCTTCTCTGGCACCGCCTCCACGATACCTGTCTTCATCACGATCTCTACGATAATATGGATCATCACGAGAGGGAGGACCAGGAGGAGGTGGGGCTGAGGAAGTTGGGCGTTGTGGGAGTGGGGCATGTTGTGTGTATGGGGACGCGTAGGCGTGAGCAGGAGGAGCACCAGGGGGAAGAGGAGGATTCGCTAACGCTGTTGCGGGAACAAGTGAAGATGTGTGTGGGTTGTAATGAAGTGGAACCGCCACAGACACGTGTGGAGCACCAGCATATGCAGGGCTCTGGTACGCGGCGTAGGGATTCGCAGCAGCGGGCGTGGCGGTGGGATAAGCTGTGGGATAAGCGGAGGCGTAGGCGGCGGCGGGGGCTTGCGGCTGCTGTGTGGCTTGCGCTGCCTGGGCCTGTCCTGGCTGCGGCTGCGGCTGGCCCTGGCTCGCGTAGTAGGCGGCCCAAGCCTGTTGTTGCTGCTGAGCAAGCGCTGCCTGGGCATATTGTTGCTGGGCACCGTATGCTTGCCTAACCCGAGTGAACTGTCAGTCCCTTGACCCTTAAAACAGCTCCAGCTCACCATGCTGCTTGTTGTTGTGCGAGAGCACCTGCTGATTGGCTCGCTGCTGTAGCCGGCGGTGCAGGAGCGGCTGCTGCCTGTTTTCCTTGCGGTGGGTATTGGTACTGCATTGGGAAAGAGAAAATGAAAAGAAACCAAGAACTTTGTTTCAACCAACACCCATCAAGCAAGAACCCTCTCGTCCGTCATCAAAATCTGGAAATAATAGACTCCACTTGTGCACTTGATCGCGATTTGAACTGCATTTGAGGCTGCAGGTGCAATATTACCACTCCGGTTTAGAGGCAGCGAAACAGGTGCCGTTTGTCCTGGAGCCAATTGAGGAACCTGGAGAGGCGAAGCAGGTGCAATTCCATATCTGCAAGAAACGGTTATTCGGACACTCCACGAAATACGTGGGAAAGAATAAAACTTACGAGTTGATGTTAAACTGGATGGCAAAGTCGCTGAGAGGTCCAGCGCTCTTGTTTGAGAAAGTCATGTCCAAGAACAATTGGCCGTTCCTACGCCACAAACTTAAGCATAAACTTCCAAGTATAGTGGGACGAACCTTTTAGCGAAACAGCCAGTAAGATCTAATCCATTCGCAGACTCGGCGCTCAATAACTGAACACGTGGAGTCTCAATTGCCGGAGCAGAACCGAGAGGGCTCCCGGCCATTCCACCCATTAATCCATCATTTCCTCCACTCAAATCCATCATTCCCAGCAAATCATCAACATTGGATGGACGATGTGTTCCAGGTGTTGTCACTGTAGCAGGCATTGCGACTGGTGCCCCAAAGTCTAAGTCCAACAGGTTCTCAATGTTTCCTCCAACAGAATCCACAACTTTCTGGACATCCACCTTGATATCATCATCGTCACCGGATGGACTGTTAAAAGAATAAGAATTGATATTTCAAAAACAAAACAGAAATCTCACATTCTGTAATCAACACGATCGCCACGAACGCCGAGGAGGGCAGGTGGTTTGTGGTACACAGATGCCAAACTTCCAATGTGATAAATTAGCTCGTCAAGCAAGGTTTCGCTGACGGTGCTGTTATCCGATTCGATTGGAGGCTTTTCTGCCAATACGACTGCCTGTAGAATACTATTAACAAAAATATATAAATTCATGCGCTGCAAACCTTAGCAGCCTGTGGGTTAGATGACAATAGACGCCAGTAAATATAAGCGCGGTCACGAATATCTGGGTTTTCAACTCCTTGCGTCGCCAACTGCAGAATCTTCTGCACAAGCTCCTGTGCCGACCCGGGTTTCTTCAAAAACAACTTGACAGTCGACGTCAATAGCTGTAATTGAACTTTGGCACTCTCCTCCTTGAATCCCTCAACAAAGTACTCCAACAACTCCTCCGCATTCTCAATACGCTCGGCATATTCACCAACAATCCAAACAAGCGAAGCTTTGGCTTCAGGCTCTTCCAACGCCTCCAAGTTTTCACACAGAGCCGGAATTACTCCTTCATACTTGTTGGGGTACTTTCGGAAAATGTCCTTGATCACAACCACAGCCTCTTGGACAACATAACTGACTTTGGTCTTGATCAATTCCAATAAGACGTTAACACAGCGTTCACTGGCGTCATCAAGCTTAACAGCACATCGACCAATAGCACGCACTGAACGACGGACGAATTCCACATCTACCTCAGAAGCATATTCCTTCAACTCCAAAAGAACTTGGTCAATTGTTTCGAGTGAAGCAAGCTTGATGATGGATTCGAGTTTTTCAAGTTTGACGTACAATGGGTCATTGTACTTTGTGAAAAACACACGGATTTCGGAGGCGAGAATTTGAGGATGGCGTTGAAGAATGAGGTTGATATTACGGAGGGCTACGTATTGGATTTCTGGGTCAGAGGCGAGAAGAGTCACTTTTGTGTTTTCATGGTTAGTTTTGAGATAAGCGGTGGTTGAAGGTTACCGAGAGGTGGAGCCATCTTTTTCATGACTTGCTTGACCAAGTCAGAATCAATGTACTGGATGTAAATCAAGAGAACCTAATGGTGACCATTCAGCAAAATTAACCATCAACAAGCAACAAACCTTCACGGCAGCCAACACAACACTCGCATTCGCATGCTGCAACCGAGCAATAACTCTTTCAACAACTTCAGGTGACTCGCGGCTTCCAGGCGTTGGCTTATAAGTTGCAAGAGCTTCCAAAATCACAATTTGACCCCACTCCGTACATTCATTCAACGCAGCCAACAACTTTGTCAAAATCGCAGGGGTGATGACAAAGATTTGGTCCTGTGGACAGTGGGCGTGGATTTCAGACAGAGCAGAGACGGCGTTTGCGATAACCTATAATTGGAACTTCAGCACAACCAGACTGACAGTCGCAGAAATAATACGCCTTAATTACCATTGGGTTGCGGTCTGAGAGCATTTCTTGAAGACTGGTAATCAGTCCATTGTCAATACAGATTGCGGGGTTGAGGTCGAAGATCTTAGCAACACAGAGCGCACTAGTTTTCCGAACGTATGGATCCTCATCCTAAAGCGGTGGATGTCATGAGTTCCAACGTGGAAGTGGGTTTGCCAAAACGACACCCTTACATGAAGCGACTTCTTCAACGGTTCCATCAGGTAATCCACCACCTTTTCCACACGTAAACATCCAAGCGTACGAATTGCCAAGGCTCTGATAAGGGGATTGATGTCATCCGTGTCCTGGTGATATTTGAGTATTGAGCCCCCCAATAAACCACAGCGCACCTTCAAAAACGTATTGACGGCCAAGATAACTAGTTCCGGCTGCGTCTTTGCATAGTTGATCAAGTACAAGTACACGAGCTTCTTGAGCTCAATGTCTTCAGTCTAACACACCAACCCCAAACATTAGTACCTCTCGCACTGCAGCTAAGACATCGAATGCATAGTACGATATTACCTGCATGTTCTTGACAACATCGGCAAACAGACCACTGACGTCTTTGCCAATCGTCATGTTTGCAATCACCTTCTTGACCGTCTCTTTGCGCTTTTCCCGGTATTCCGAGTTGAGATCCACGCGGAGCTCGTATGCCTCTCCTGATTAGTGTATAATTTAGATTGAATGCTACATGAAGAGTGGGGTCTGTCGTACCCTTCTTCTCAGTCGTGAAGGCCGCCATTTCGCAACTTGTTTTTCCCTTCTGCCCCAACTCATTTTCCCGCATACCAATACATCTTTCATGAAAGGACAGAAAATGTTCTTTAGAAACACACGCCAAACAGCTCAGTGTGTTTTGGAAGTTGTTGCTAGCATTTGATTTATTTCTGTTAGAATACGACAGAAGAGGACTTTCAATTCAATTTAAAACAAAGCTTGAAATGCTATAGATAAGTTTTTGAAATCAGAGACATTGTCTTTATTCTTAACTGTAAATTTGATGACGTCCCAACCCAAATTTAACTGGGTACAACATGAAGTCAATATAAACAGTTTCAAGAAAGTGTGGGTCTTCAGCGACAGACTCAGTGTTATTATACACGGTACCGATAACAAAGTTCTGTGCCGAGATGTTGCGGCCATAAACAGTGGAAAGGCGAGAGATGAGATTGTTGGCCCCGCATTTGACGTTGGTATCCGTGAAGAGACAAAGTTGAGACTGACTGCGTGTGCTACCATTTTTGGTTATTTTCTAAAGTGATTGGGAGGAGTGCTCTTGAAACAGCACGCACAGAATTTTTACTGGTGTCTCGTCAATTTCCTATGTGGGATTCGCTCCTCGTCCCCGCCAAAATTTATTGTGTCCCCTGGTGAAAATATTGCTGTATATGGTGGTATATTCCAGCTCCGAGGGTAGATTTTCCAAAGATTCGTTTCGTGAAAGAATTCCGGTCATCTCCGCCATCTCCCTTTTCACAAGCCCCGCGACAATTCAAGTACCACACTGGAATCTGGTCTCTACTCGTAAAATGAACAAAACTCTGATGAGTCTTTGGCTATGCTAACTCAAAATTTGAAGGTGTTTGCCTTGCAAATATGTCTGCCAAAATTCAACTTGTTTTCAAAACTTGCTCATAGTGTATAATTCTGCTAAAATCAAACGTCAGCTTCGATCAACAAAATTATTGTTATTTCTCTTTCTCTCCTTCTTCCATTGACATTGTTTGTTCACCCAAATCACAACTCAAATATGGAGGCTGAGCTCAACAAGGCCCTGGATGGGATAATGCACCAACTGCATCAAAACATGGACTATATTGTAAAAACAGCTACGGTAAGAGTCTCTTCTCTTGAAAGGCTACCAGGGTCACTATAACTGTACCCTGTACTCACGAATGCCCTTTCCGAAAAGAATAGATGAGACCCGACTCATCGAGTACATCATCAGTTGATGTGAATGTCAAAGACCGCCACAGAGTCGCTCAAGAGCATCAAAAAGCCCTAGGAGCCTGTTCCAACATTGTACGTCAAACCACCCCACTCTAACCACCACTAAATGTGCGACCCATTCAAACCAGATACATACTGCAGAAACGTTGTTGGGTCTGACAGCAGCTCTCAAGCAGCAACTCCTGTTGAACGACTTCGCGACACTGAATGCAGGCGTCAATGCGCGCGCAACTATTCTACAGAAAGGCATGGATTCGGATCGAGATGTTGTGAAGGGATTGCAAGCAGAGTTGGCGGAGGCGCGACGAAAGGCCAAGTTATTGTAATAAACCAATCTTTCTGGGAAGACAGGTTGTGTGTGGGCTGGGGTTGTTACCCTGTTTAAATGTAAGACAATAGTTCCAGCGATTAGTCTTTGGTACGGTCACAAGGATTCTTTGATGACCATGATCCATGTGCAGCAGAAGATCTCGAGTACGCACTGAGAACCTGATGCCGCATAGAACAAATTACCGCAATTATTTCTATCGGATCAACTTGCAGATATGAGGCTTTTCTCATTTGTTTGTTTTGTTACTTGTTTGCCTTGAAAAGATGCAACAAACAAGAGACGAACGGGACGGCGCCATCGATGACATTCTAAACAAGGCTCAACTGAAAGCCTCTTCCGAAGATACAACGTCACCAGGTTGTGAGAATCAAAAGTGTTCGGTGGATCAAGTGTTCCAGATCAACTCACGCACAGCATGGCAGTCAGCCGCGGATACATCCTGTGCTCCGCAATGGATCAAGGCAACTTTGAGCGAAGGCCACGCTGTCTATTCTTTTTCTATCCAGTATGGCACTTTCATCAAGGTTATACATAGTTTGTCACTGATTCAAACCTGCACAGATATGGCAGCTTGGAACCACCGCCGTCTGTGAATCAACCCAACTCAAACACGCTCGTTGTTCCTGAATTCATGTTTATGCTTCAAGATAAAGCTGGAAGCATGTTGGATGTCACGAAATCACTCGCCTGTGGTTCAAAAGTTGTGAATGGAACAACTATTGATGTTTGCAAGATTAGTTGGGATGACACTACTGTTGCAACTGCTGCGAGTAAAGCGTACGGTTGTCAGTGGACTTGGACTCTATCACCAAAAAGTGCAGGCAAGCCTTGCCAAATGAACATTGAAGAGGTAACTGTGCAACTTTGCTTGAAGCGAATCATGGTTTCTAATTGAGGATCCAAGATAATCTTGACAGGAAGTGTTGCCGGAGATGGAGCACAAGCAACAAGTACTAGTGGTCCAACACTGCCATTAATTCCAGCGAATCCTTCAGTGGGAAGCGGAAATGGGCAAACACAGTCGCAGTCCCAGGACCAAGCTACTTCCATTGGAGCAATTATTGGATATGTTTTTCTGGCACTTGTTATTGGAGCTGTCGGTGGAATTCTGTTTGTTAGGAAAAGGAATCTTGAAAGGCGTAAACGGGCACGAAGACTGTTGGCGGAGAATAACCAATTTAATCGCTACTCCCACGATGAGACCTGCTTGACATCGTCCCGTTGACGATAGAGCTTTATTGATTAATCGAGTAGTAAATTGCATTAGTTCGTTATTCTGTCTGTCTACTGTATTTCTCCAGAATGAAGCAACTAAAAAAGAAAATGAAACCACTTCCTCCAAAACCCCCATTCCATCGTCGAAACGGCAGTAATAGAAGCCAAGTGGTTGTCAAACGACCCACCCGGCTCCAAATATACTACCACCAGTATTAAAAAATAAAACTAAGAAACTCGATAACCTTCAACCAAAACCAACAGCACACACTCCATTCATGCTTGTCTAAAAGCTTTTTTTTTGTTGCTTGAGAAAGGGAACGAACGTTGGTTTGAGAGGCAGTGTTGGAATGACATTCAGTGGGAGTAGAGAGTAGACTCGGAGCGAAGGTCTCTTGGAAGGTTCCAGGAGAAAATGAGGCCATCTTGTCTTGGAGTCCGAGACTTGGAGTTTGGTCGGCAGACCAAGAAGAGAGCTTTTTGGTTGGGAGAAAAAAGGAGCGCGCGATTATTTATACCTCTTGGTGGCGAAGAGTCAAAACAAACAAGAGTCATTTGGACACTGTGATTATGTGGTTAAGTTTTGTGAAGAAAAAAAGAATAAAGAGGTACTTTCTTCATTTTGGAAAATCTCTGTAAACATTCTCTTTCTTTGCAACTGAAAAGATGTCAAAAACAACACCACTCCTCACCCGTGTCAGCAACGCACTCTTTGGCCGCATCGCCCCAACTGGACTCGCCGAGCCATGGGACAACGTGGGTCTCTTAATTGAGGCGCCCGTCCCTCGCGCGGGCGGCAACAAAGTGTTCCTCACAATCGACCTGACATTGACAACACTCGAAGAAGCCCTCGCAGACCCCCACACGGGCGTAATCATTGCGTACCACCCGCCGCTCTTTTCCTCGTTCAAGCGACTCACGACAGCCGACGTCAAACAACGGATTGCACTTCTGTGTGCAGCCCACGGCGTGTCGGTCCTCAGTCCACACACAGCCCTTGACACGTGCGCGGGTGGTTTGAATGATTGGCTTGCGGAGGCTTTCCCGAGCCACAAATGCGCACCTATCTCTGAATTGGACGATAGGCGGAAGGAAATTGCTGCTTCTCTCGGTCAGGCAAAGACTGCGGGTGTCGGGCGTCTGGTTACCTTGAATCAAGCTGCGTCGCTGTATGACTTGATTCAGGCTATTAAGAAGCACTTGAACCTCCCTCATGTCCGGTTGGCACTTCCAGAGGGAAAGACAGATCCAAGAGACGTGTCAATTAAAACTATTGCCATCTGTGCTGGAAGTGGAAACAGTGTATGTTCAAAGGCAAAGAAAGCGGATTTGTACTTTACTGGAGAAATGGGGCACCATGAAGTAATGGATGCTACATCCAAGGGAACTGCTGTTGTCTTGTGTGAGCACTCCAACACGGAGCGTGGCTATCTGTCACAGGTATTGCAGCAAAAGATGCAGGAATTGTTAAACGGTGATGGAAGTGCAGAGAATGTGGAGGTCGTTGTTAGTAAACGCGATTCTGACCCTCTTGTGATTGTATAGCAATAAAGTATGTAATGCACAAGCTCAAAATAGTTTATACCAAAATTGCAATAACACCAGAACCTATACTGAAACTCCATAATCATACAATCAATACACCGTCTCCTTCTCAACCTGCCCAAGCGGAACAAAGAAGGAAAGAATATCACCCATAGTCAAAACTCCAACCGGCTTCTCCTCCCCATCTTGAATCCAAACGCGATGAATCTGATCCGCCTTCAAAACCTCAATCGCAGTCTCCAACACCTGTCCCTTCCCAACACACCGCAACTGATCGGCTTTAATCTGATCCACGCCCCGACTTTTGCTCTTGGTCTCCAAAAACTCAAACACAGGCATCAACAAACTTTCCAGACTCTCCATATCCGCCGTCATGCCCTTCAAATCAGTTGCGCTCAAGTTCGCGACGATTTGGCCTCCATTGTCTGATACGACTGCAACAGCACTCACGCGGTTCAAGTACATGACACGGAACGCGTTCAGTGCAGTGTATGAGGCGGGGACAGTCACAACACTTGATTTCTGGGATCCAGCCGCCGTGCTAAGCTGGTTAGGGTCCACATCCATGTTTCGTAGGGACCGAAGATTATCTTTTGCAAAGAGCTCTACTTGTTCAATGGGGGCGCGCAGGAGGTGGTTGAAGGAGATTTCGTTGATGGAATCGCGGTAATCGTAAATGAATTGCAGGAGGTCCGTCTACATAATTTAAGACGAGTTAGCGTGTTATTGAGGATCAGAACACGGAAATTACCTGAGTAACCATGACTATACACGCGTCTCCCCCATGTGGAACGTCATCTTCATCAAATGTGACTGATTGCACTGCACGATCCACATCAACAATAAGCATACGGTGATACGGAGGCGTCGTAATCATTTGCAACAACGACGTAAGCGGTTCCGTCGAATGCAACGACCACGAACACGAAGATTCAGCAGTGAACCCAACAAGCGTTTCAACAGGCGTAGAGAAATACACGTCTGCCTCTTTATCCAAATCCAAAAACCGTTTCGATGTAGTACCTGTCTGAGAGCCAGTATTCAACTCCCTGTTTTCTGTTATGTGAGTTGACGCGACAACGTTAAGGGTGGGTGGGAAATAAACTCACTCCAAGTCGTCAAACAATTTCTGAAAGACTGTCCATGCAAGGACATCGTAAATCGATACGATTCCAGTGAATCGCTTCTCCCCTCTACCGCCATCATTACTGGGTTCGAGTTTGTACACAGGGACAGCTTGGATGTTCTTTTCAGCCATGATTTCAAGCACATCACGTAGTGGGGTTGCTTCATCCACGCTAACGAGGGCGAGGCTGTTATCTGGGCTTCGAGCGCGTTTGTGGGCCAGGAGAGTGCTGATTGGAATTGCGTTGAGGGAATGGTAGAATTGGTTGATGTGGTTGAGAATGGTTGGGTTGTGGAGTTTGGTTGATTCTGTTGGTTGAGGTGGTGCTGTTGATGGCGCTTCGTCGTGAATCATTGTAGCGATAGAAAGAGGTATCAGTTCTTTTGCTTGGATTCAAGGAGGAAAGGGGAGGTGGCGCGTTTTATGGGAAGCTAGTAAGCTTGAGTCATCATCCATCGAACTGACTGTTCTGGCAAACAAACCGATTTTCGCCGCTTTTGTTAAAGGTTTCCAGGAATAAATGTTGAAGAAGAAGGAAGCCTGATTTTTCGGACATGGTTGTGGAGTTGCTCAGAAATGGACACGAACGAAGAGCTTGACCCACCCGAAACAGAAGAGTCGCTGGTAGCTCAATCCCACAAGATCCCTCTGCTTCTGCCAATCACTGATCGAATCGAGTATAGAGACTGCAAGCGTCGCTACATTACTCCGTCAACAAAATCATCAAACACATCCTTGCGGAAAACAACTCCGATGCCACCGTCACACCCCAGTTTGTCCATGCCGTAGCCACAACAGTCTGGCATCAGTGCAATAGTATGGCAGTCGACTTGGATGCCTTCAGCAAGCACGGCAAGAGGACACAGGTGAATGCGGAGGATGTGAAGCTGTGCGTTCGAAGGAACCAAGCATTGGTAAGGATACGAGACCTTTGATTGCATCAAGTTTAAAGGATCAATACAGGTCGACCATCTTTCTGATTTCCAAGCGAGTTTGAAAGACGAGAAACCAAAGAGACGAAAATAAAAGTATGGCAATTGAAGTATACTGAATATATATTTTAATATTATTGATTCGCGTGCCATTTCTTAAACTTCTTCTTGAGTTGCCCTGCTGAAAGCTGGTAGGTGTTGATTTTTGTGTCCCTTTGCATAGCCTGGTAATCGTCGCCATACTTTTTCTGCAACGCCATCAACACTTCCACCTCGTTATCCGAGTTATGATACACGCGAGGTGCTTCTCCCAAGTTTGCCTGATATTCCAAGGCCTGCATGACCTCGGGCAACCGCGTAATCTTCTTTCGTGTCGACAGCAGAGCGGCATCACGCGACGCTGGAGCTTTCCGGTGACCCAGCCTTGAACCGATTCCCTGTGACTTTGGGTCGATGTCGCCGACGGGTCCATCGACGTCAAAGTCCTCGTCGTCCTCGTCAAGCTCGTCCACGTTGTCCCTCTCCCTCGAGACAGCCGGCATCTTCTCAAAGTCCTCGATTGATCTGTACGAGATCTCGATCTTCTGCTCGTCGTCGTCATCGTCGTTGTTCTTGTTTGAAGCGGGATCGCGCAGGGAGACGGCCTCGCCGCCGGCCTTTCCGTTCAGGTTCGCCAGAAGACCCATTCGTTCGTAGTTCTGTCTGAGCGTCAGGTTCTTGTCCCAGTTTGCCTGGATCACCGGGTGCACGCCCGCGAACGAGACCGCCTTGGCCCGGTCTTTTGCCGCCGATTTGGTCTTGCGCGTGTTGATGCGCTTCGAGGCGTTCTTTCTCTTGGCGCGCTGGAGGGGGTTGACCATGGCACTTGTTTGGTTGGTGGGTTGTTTGTTGGGTAAAGAAAAAAACAAAAAGGGGAGACGATGACTCAACACAAGAGCAAGTGGGAGGAGCGTCTACAGACCCGGCTGCGTGGACAAAAGTATGCTGTTACTAGTACATGTACTTAATTGAATTAATGCTAATTATGGTGGCAGAACAGTTGGTGTCAAGCAGCGCAACTTCACACTGGTTGGTGCAAAGAAGCCCAGCAGCGGACATGCATCTGTATCCGTTTCTCCCTCAAACAACCAAGTAAAGACTGAGGAACCAAAGACGCCTGACAATGCGGAACGGAAAAGGACTCGCAATTCTTACAAAACCAGCGGTAAATAGTCCCCTCCTTTCGCATTCCCGCTGATGCATCCAAACAGGAACAACACCGATTGTAAAATTCAAATTTGGCGGAGACGTGGAAACCAATTTCATATCGGAGGAGCCCACGGTTGTTCATCAATCAGATTCAGCCAGTGCTCCTCACGATACCAAACAGCTTGACAATCAGCCGCCAAATCCCACAATAATTGAAGGAAATACAAAGGGGAAGAGAGGATCGAAACGTAAAAAGTTTGGAACATCCTTCGATGAAGCCGATAAACCTCCACCAAAGCGAACACGAAAACCAAAAACGCCAAAGAAACCTCCAGCTGAAGTTGTAACAAAAATAGAGGCGAAAGCAGTGGAAGAAGATGTGAAGGAAGAAGTGAAGGAAGGTCCTATTGATTCACAAGAAGTGGTTTCAGCCACTTCAAAGGATACCCATATTCTTGCAATCACATCCTTCACCTCTTCAGACCCACAGCAACATATTCTTCGAAAAGAAGACATTCCAATAGATAATTCTCTGCCACATCCAACAATGACTCAAGAAGTCAAAGAATCGAAATCGCTTGAACCACTGAAACCAACCAAACTCCTCAATCTGCCTTCTAAATCTCGAAAACTACCTCCAAAAGCCAAAATCGCAATCTCAACACACGTTCAAAAACCCGCATCGTCCCCACCGAAACCAATTGATCCTCCTGTCCCAACTACCACCATCAAACAAGAACCAGAATTCTATCCAGACTACTTGAACCCCGCACCTCGATACGAAAATGCCGTGACTCTTAAATGCGGAGCCTTGGAAACAACGCTGGATGTAGACGTTCTGATTCTGAAAGTGAAGGAGAGTTTAGAAGCTGCAGAGAGGGATGGTCGGAATACACGCTTTTTGAGGCAATCTGTTTTGGATTCTTTGTTTTCATGATACCCTCCCTCTCTTTGGTGTAAAATAAATATCGGGAGATATTTCCCACGCCTATCCCAAAAATACATGACTCCTGCAGAAGAAGAAGGATGGACAAGCATCGCGCTCCCCGTCCTCTGCCTCTTCATCTCCATTACATTCCTCATCCGATTCAGTCTCTTACTCCAAACCCCGATCCTAACGCTTCATCTCACGCGGATTCTCAAGTTCATGCTGTTTTGGAGTGGTGTTCGAACGGCCGGGTTTCTATTTCGAAGCGTTGTTGGCGTGTTCCCAGAGTCCGCGGGGGGTTCAGTCGCGTTTGTGGCGACGACAAAGGTTTTCTTGGCGGTGGGTGGGGCTCCGCTTTCGCGGTGTGTTACAAAGAATACGGTTTCTGCGTTTGTGTTTGTGAAGAGTGTTGGGGGGTGGGAAGCGTGGAAGGGGGATGGGTATAGGAGGAAGGTGTTGGATTGGGTTCAGAGGGTGTTGGATGCGGTGTTGGTTTGTTCGCTTTTGTTGATTATTGTGGGGAATGCTGTTCGGAGGTCGGATCCTGAATCTGGGTTTCATGTTGGGTTGAGAGTGGGGTCGTGGATGATTTTTTGGTTGAATGTTGTTCCTGCTTTGCTGTGCTTGTGTGGTCTGTGGTTTGTGGGGTTTGGTGAAGTGGAGGGAGGGGAGAGGTATTTATTGAAGAAGGTAAGCATTTATAACGCTTATTTTTTTAAAACTAACTGTACAAATTAGATGTTTCTCGTGAGTTTGGTTCAAAGTGGATTGCTGATCATCAAGTACATTTGTAAGTAACCCTGAAAGCTCTTCGAGCTAAGTTCTTCAATTGCAGATCAAACTATTGACACGTATTCACCCGATGTATTCCATGACAAGGAAGCATATTTTTACTTTCTTTCCGTTCTCCCAGAATTTTTGTTCAGTCTCTTCTGCATCAACTTCATTCTTCTTATGTTTCAATTTGCTGTTCCTGCAGGGCATCAAGCAGCAATTGAATTGCTATGGCTGGATACTATTTTGGAGCCAATTTCCCTTTATTGACATCGGAAATATGAATCAAATAACTTCACGCATTCCACTTCCAAAACAATTTCCATGCTTCCTCTTTCCTTCCTTTCCACCTTGTATTTCTGTCTTTTCCAATATCCAGTCCCAAGAATCCCAAATAGCACCAACCCTCCAAAGTTGAATCGTCTGAACCACTTACAATCTGTTTCGTATTCTCAATTCCTAAGTATACAACATCTTCAATCCCTCCAGCACCTACCCCCATTTCCCCATCTCTCTGAACTTCAACTACTTCCTGAATTTCCCTCACCATAGCCCGCATCGCAGCCACGATCGGTGCATGCATAAACCGATCCGACAGCCCCGCTTTAATCTCCAACACAAGCTGCAACCGAACCATAACAGAAAACACATCCGCATCACTAATCCCGCCAAAGACCGCCACTGCACATCCATACGACACGTCAAAAACCAAAGCGATATAAACGCCTCAAAGAACGAAAGCGTGTCTCGATGAATACAGTAATACACCTGCTCCGCCTCCGGGATCCGACAGCGACTTGTTTCATTGAATTCTAGTTTCTCGAAAAAAAGCATGAGAGAGGTGATTCGCCAGGCGGCGTCGTTTGTTTTCAGGATTGCGGTTAGGATTTTGGATTGGTGGGTGGAGCTGAGGTACATGGGTCGGTAGGATGGAAGGGCTGTGAGGAATACGAGTGGCCGGTTGAAGACGCAAATACTTGAGTAGAGGTTGAAGTTTATGTGGTAGAGGTGTCCTTGAACTTGTGAGATTTGGGTTATGAAACGCGATTCATCGTCGATTGTAACTTTTGTTGAGTCTTCGAATAGAAACCGATATTCTAGCGGAATAGAGGCGAGGACGGAATGTAATCGATCGTGATGTGGATTTGGTGCATTTAGAAGGTATTGTACTGATTGTGGGGGCAAGGCAAAGTGACCGCGAATAGTTCCAATTACGTTCCACAATTCGGCTTCTAGCTTTGAAATTAATGGGTAGGAGTAACCTTCGTCTTCAAAGACTGGGAAAGGATCGAAGACTTGACCAATAGGCTTTACTTTGTCTCCAACCAGGAAGAAGTCGAGAGGATCTGGCAAGTATGACAACTCGAATGAATATTGTTTGTAGAGTTGCCAGAATAAACGGCGTCGTTCCTCTTTTTGCCTTGGTGAGAGATGGGACAGCCAAGGTGAATCGTCTGGATCAATGCTCGATAAGCATTGCAAAAGAATGCTTCAAGAACTCGATGGCGATGGACATGAAGTCAAGATCTGGTGGAATTGAGGTTTTGTTATTTGGCAGAGACGAAAAAACTGAATCATACTTCGCGCTTCGCCAAATAAGTTGAAGAATGCAATTACCAAATCTACGGATGGCGTAGCTTCAGTGCGATAAAAAGCTTTTCGTGTTCTCTGAAAGTTGGCAATGTTTCGTGCATTGTCCTCATCGGACCAGTTTGTTTTAGCGTGTAACGCCATCGAGCATAGACTCATCCTTAAGATTTATTGAGGAGTGAATGCAAAACAATAAACAATGTCACCTTAAAAGCGGAGGCTTCTTATGGAACTCAACCAAGACACTTTCAACATCGAAATAGCTAGCTTTTGGGCGATATAATCCATTATCTGTGAAGTGATTATACACCAACAGCCAGTCTTGGTAAGTAGCCATAAGATCTGGGTCTTCCAACTCCATTTCTGTGAACAAATCGACCAACGAAGTATTCCAATTCGTTATGTAGCGGTCTAGCAGCTGATTGGTTGAGTATGGATTCGACTGGACACCCACGACTTCCATTGTCGTGATGGGATTGATTAAATCTACAACGGGGATCATATCCTCCATTCCAAGCACCACATTCCTAATGATGAATAGGAAATAGTAAGGAAAACCCCATAGTTAAAACAATTAACTTACTGCGGGGGATCTTTGATGTAAACACAACTAACTCCTTTCACTTTACAGCTGATGCATCCTGTAATGTCCTTCGAACATCCCTTCTTGTGTTTACGACATTCCTCACAGCTTGCCACTTTCGATCGTTTGGTGCCGTCTGCATACATGGGGGACTTTGCAGTGTATTTTTCTTGAGGTGATGAACGGAAGCCGATCTCCCTTTTCAAAAACGTTAAAGAGCATTCACATATAAGCCTTCTTAAATCTAATGTAGGAGAGTATCGATGAGGAGAATTGAGTATGCGATTCAAGAATCAAACGGAACATGAATAGTTTTGATTGCATAAAAACTTGACATGAATTCACTCGGACTCTCTTATGACTCAAGTGACTCCGAAAGCGAGGCCAGTCCCGTCAGGCCTGTCCCTCCATCGGCTGCAAAAGGTATCATAAGTGCTCTCTCAAGTGAGAGCAATCTAACACATGCAGAGAACAGCAATAGCAGTTCCACCGACAACACAACAACCATCGTCAGTGAACCCGTCGCCAAAACTACAATCTTCAACTCCAACACCAATACCCGAAACAGTGGCAGTGGTGAAAGAACCGCTGAAAGACGAGAAGGAGCCAGAACGGTCTCTGGACTCAGAGTCAAACCAGCAACCGCGAGACGCTTCGAATGACCCGTACTATGCAGTTAGAGCTATACCTATACCTGGATATACATTCCGTATGCCACCTGAAGCCACAGGAGAAGTGAATGCGCAGTTACAGGTTAGCTAACTCTTTTGCATCAAACAACTCTATTGGATGGAACTAGTGAATTACATTATTGAAGACCGTGAATGAAATAACTTTGTCGATGTAAAGAGGAGCGAGTCTGATACCTAGTCAGAACCATCAGTTGAAGTTCTAAAACTTCAGAACAAGAGGGAAATCAATCCAATTAAATCCGTCAATCAACTTATGAGCATCGTCACTAACATGATTCCCAGGCGAAAGTAGAAAAATGGACCCACCTTCGACACACAAATGGCCGACGATTCAACAACCAACTAGCCCGAACACAATCCTTTGGAAACCCGAGCATCATGAGCAAACTGATTGATTTCCTTGGACTTCAAGAACACGGCACGAATCTGGATGCGAGTGTTTTCAACCCAAAGGGTTCCCTGAAGGAATGTACTATGACGAAATAGCCAAAGCTCAAAAAATAGCATCGGAGCGACCGTTGTTTGGGACTGTTGTGAATCCTACGACTGGGCAGACTTCAATTGTGGGGGGAATACAGTTTACTGGAGCAAAAGAGGTTGAGAAGGGTGTGGAAGGTGGATCCAATACAGGTGGAGGAGCGGGAGGGTTGGGAAGTGGGAAGCGGAGTAGCAAGTGGGATCAGGCAGAGGTTGACAAGAAAGTTAAACGATGAGAAAGTGTCTTTTTTCCTCTGTCAACCAATAAGCAATCATTAGTGATGTCGCACACTGGCAGCAAGAAGCCGTGCATCTTTTACCAAAAGGGCGGATGTCGCAATGGAAGCTCGTGTCCGTATTCGCACAGCACCAGTGCAAGTGGAGCAGGTGTCGGAGCCGAGAAGCGCGTGTGTTCGTGTGAGTTTATTGGATTGAGTGAGTGAGACCAAGACTGACCCGACACACTCGTCTGCTCTGTCGCCCAAACAGACTTTCTCGCAGGAAACTGTCGCTTTGGAAGTCAGTGCGCACTGTCGCACTCGTCGCCCGCGTCTGTGTCTGCACCGCAACACCACCACCACCAACATCAACAACAACCACCCATCCAGACGCACCTGACCACGCTCCACCTTCCAACGCACTCAGACAACTTTGACGACTTTGACCCGACGCTGCCGCCGGTCCACTCTGACTTTCTCCTCTCAAACGCCGTGCCCTTCTTTGCTACTCCGCCGCACTCGCTTGCAACTTGGCGATCAGACTATAGCCCCGAAGACCGTCTTCCCTCTCCGACCGATGCCGTCCCGCTTTCCGTTCCTGCTGGCGTGAGTCTTGTCCCCAGTGCGAAGATCACCAGATTGACACCCCCGTTCCCTTTCCTCCTCGATCGATCGTTTGCGTCAAATTACTTGTCTCGTATGCTGTATTTCATATGGATCATGGAGTGGATGGAGGAATCAAACGGATGTGACATATCCTGTTACAAACAACACTTATACTCCAGACACTCTCACATCTCTCTCCTCCAAAAATCAAAGAAACGTATCTAACGACACTGATTCACACAGTCTGCGCATTACTCACCCGAAGATCCTTTCCCCTCCTTTGAACAGTCAGTCCACCTCGCGGACGATTTATACGAAGACGATTTGGACTCAGGCGACGAATTCTTTCAGAATAGTGCTGGATCTCCAACTCAGATGCGTCAGTCACCCGGATTTATGCCGTACTCGGTTGTTGCGAAACCTGTTCATCCTGTTCCGGGGCCTTCTCCAAAGAGAGGTCTTGTGTCGGGTGCAAATGCTGGTACTGTTGAGAATTCGTCGCCTTCTGGAGGTGGTGGTGGAGTTGTCGGAGTTGGACGAGTGTACAATGCTGAGAACGACGAGTTGTGTCCGTTTGCTTACAATGGTATGTATTGCGTCTTTGATATTTGGTCAGACTAGAAGAAGGGGTGAAAAGATGTTTGTGATATTGGCAGCGGTTGTTGATAGTAGTACAAATTTGTATTTCAGTTGGAAAATCAGATCCTTTCAGTGGAATTTGGGAAGGAGTTTCCCTAAACGAGATGATGGGGATACTAACTGGGTCTTGGCACATACATTAGGTCTCTGTCGATTCGCAGACAAATGCAGATACACGCACGGCCTGAAATGCCCGCGTTGCCAAAAATACTGTTTACACCCACGAAACATGGAACTTCGCGATAAACACCTGGAAGAATGCGCCAACAATGAAACACGAAACTACGACGCCGCGAGTGCTGCTGCAGAAGCTGCTGCACGTATGAGCAACGAAATGGATTGTGTCGTTTGTTTTGAACGTGTGTTGCGGAAACGTGATCCTCGATTCGGGCTCTTGAGTTGAGTTTTTCTTTCCAACTCCGTTTCTGAATTCATGGGGAATACTGACTATATTTTTTCATTAGCGTGTGAGCATTGCGTCTGCTTGGAATGTATTCGACAGTGGAGGCAGAATGAAGGAATGGAGAATGCAAAGGTATGTTGGTAGATTCCCCTGCCTTTCAGCAACTAAGCACTCGATCAGGCGTGCCCAATCTGTCGTCAAATCACGCACATTATTATCCCAAGTAGTATATGGATCACAGACGAAGCTGGAAAGGAAGCAGCCCTTGAAGCATACAAAAAGCGTATGAACCGAATCGATTGCAAACACTATAATTTTGGAGAAGGAACATGTCCATTTGGAACTTCTTGTTTGTACCGACACGTGCGAAAAGATGGAACAGTTGACGAAGGAAGAGTGCGATTTGTCGTTGGGGGACAGGAAGGCGAGGCACGTGTTATTGGAGCTGTGCAGTTGTTTGACTTTTTCAATGCGTAGCAATAAAGGAACAAAGAACAAAGAACTAAGAATGGATAGAAGGAGAGAAAAGAGAAAAGAAACAAATCGAAATGCAATCGACTGAGTCACTTCCGCCGCCACTTCCTCTTCCGCCCGCACTCAATCTCAGTCTTCCGCTTCCGCCGCCGCCGCCGCCTTCAATCGACACTTCCGCACAACAAACTGCGCAGCCACCGCCGCCTTCGCCAAAGAAAAAGAAGACAGCCGCCGATGAAGAGCGCGAAGGCAAAATCATATTCAGAACAGTTGCTCCAGATGGCTCAGACGAATCAATGATCCTCCTAACTGGGTTAAAGAACATTTACCAGAAGCAACTGCCAAACATGCCGAAGGAGTACATTGCTCGCCTAGTCTTTGACCGGTTCGTATCCCGCCTCTCTCACTCTCTCCAGTCTCGTTGTCTCATCACACACACATATACAGCAACCACCTCGCTATGGCCCTCATAAAACCACCCTTAAAGGTCGTGGCCGGAATAACATACCGCGCCTTCCTCGACCGCCGCTTCGCAGAAATCGTCTTCTGTGCCGTATCCTCTACAGAACAGGTCCGCGGATACGGTGCCCTCCTCATGAACCACGTCAAAGACTATGTCATCTCTGCTCTGGGCGTGCAGTATTTCCTGACGTATGCGGATAACTTTGCGATTGGGTATTTCAAGAAGCAAGGGTTCACGACAGATATTACGTTGGATAAGAGTGTTTGGGTTGGGTATATTAAGGATTATGAGGGCGGTACTTTGATGCAGGTGAGGTGTTTGTATTCTTGGGGGGGATGGTTTTTTGTGTTGTGACTTGGATATACTGGATGGATTCGAGTGGAAATACGAGAACTCTTAAGCGAATTGGATGCGTGGAAATTATTGGTTTCACGTATGCTACGGGTGAAGGATCTCCAAGTGCATTTTGAGGGCAACAAGTCATCAACGCATAACAGACATCAATCAGATCTCGTTGACCCACTTATCTCTAAACTCTTTTTTTCTTTCTAAATGATTCTATTACCACAGTGGACAGTCATTCCAAAAGTCGTCTACCTACGAGCAAGCGATATTATAGAAGCACAACGAAAAGCAGTCCGTGACAAAATCAGAGCAACAGCAGAACAAGAACCACGAACACATTCAGGAGAACGGGCGTTCGGAGACCAGGTTTCTATACCTGCTGAAAATATACCCGGAATGGCAGAAATCGGGTGGACTCAAGATATGTTGCGACGACTGTGAGTTACATATATTTCCTGTTCTGGAAACCATTTACTTTCAGTTTGATGTTGGACTTTGAAAGTCTTTTGGAGTGCTTTGCTTTTTTCTCCTCATTTTTCACAGAACACGCCCCCAAAATGACTAAACCGACATTTTAAATCTAGTGGCGAAAACAAGGCTGCGAAAATGCATGGACCTCTGTATGGACCTTTGAAAATTGTGGTGGAAGAAATGAGGGTATGTTAATTCTTCTGTGGTCATGATAATCGTAAGTCGCTAAACCTTTCAACCCCATAAACACAGCAAAACGCGAACGCATGGCCATTTGTCGAACCTGTATCCGGTGTCGCCGACTACTACGACATTATCAAAGAACCAATGGACATTAGCACGCTTGGCGCTCTTGTCGAGAACGATGAATACCAAACAGTGGACCATTTCGTCAAGGATGCGTCCAAGATATTCCATAACTGTAAGATATATAATGAAGAAGGTATGTTCGTTATGACTAGTGACGACAACTACTTATTAATTCTTTATTACTCGGAAACTACAGGCACAAATTACGTCAAGTGTGCAATCAAGTTGGAAAAATGGTTCAAGGAGAGAATCAAGACTCTAAAAGCAGATTTACTCTACGCTTTCTAACAATAAAATTAAAAAGCTCGCTGTATATTTATATGTAAAGTGTATTGCTGTTCCCTTTCGCATTATTTAGAGAAACGTTTGTGATTGGTACAATAGGAATTTCCAACACAAACAACATCATTGTTCTACATCATCTCACATCACCTCCGCCTTACGTGATTATATATTTCATAAAACACAATATTAAATAGAAATTCCATACTTTTCCACACACACAAAGACAGTCCCATCATCCCCCACAATCTCAACACTCATGTCTCCGCCGTTCACCCATTCACTGCCCCATCCTTCTGACCCAGGAACTTGGAACACGATATGCGCGGGCTTTTCCACGTTCTTAATTTCACGGAATCCTTTCAAATCTGCCGCGGGGTACGTTTTCTCAAAAGACACGCCCTTTTTCAAATGCGTGCCACGGAGGTGGAGCGTTGAAGTGGCTGGGATTGGGACAGCTGTGATTCCTTGAATGGAGACTCCAATGGGGCGAGATGCTCCTGTGGGCCAGATGCTGATGGCTAGGTTTTGGAGTTTGAAGGTGGAAGGGGTGTCGGGACTACAGTTGCTCCATCCATCGAATGGCTGCGGCGAACGTATTGGTGCCGCCCTCTTCGTAAATCCATCAGATTTTGACTTTGAGAATGGAAGTGACACGACGAGAGTTGCTAGAAAGAGTGTAACCAACAACTTCATTTCAGAATTAAATTTTAATTCACAACCGGTTTATTTTTCCTAATACATATGGCATCCCGAACCCAAACTCAATACAAGATGAAAAAAGATAGGAGAGGAAAGGGAATGCAAAACGCAGAAGCAGATGACTTAAGAGTAGAGATCATCGTCCCCACCAGCACTCTGTTGCTGTTGTGGAGCAGTGTTTCTCTCTCCACCTCCGATACCTCCCTCAGGGAATTTGAAGTTGGCAGCAATACCGAGTCTCTGTTGCAGGTTCTGGGCAAACATCTCGTACTTGCGAATGTCGTTGTCAGACACAGATCGTCTGGCAAACTTCATAGCCTCCTCGAAGTGAGCCTTGGTGATTTCTGGAACTGGGTCCTCGTCATCATCGTCCATCAACTCCTCACCACGCTCAGCAGCCTCCTTACGGGAACGCTCCTTGCGGATTTCCTTGTCAATAGATTCACGAATGGCGAGCTTACAGGCACGTTGACAGATTTCAGTCAAGTCAGCACCAGAGAAACCGTGGGTAGACTTGGCCATGAACTCCAAGTTAACGTCTGATGAGACTGGTGACTTACGGAGGGCAGACTTCAAGACTTGGTAACGAGAGTGCTCGTCTGGCAATGGAATGTAAATCAGCTGGTCCAAACGTCCTGGACGCAACAAGGCAGGGTCGATTTGGTCAGGTCTGTTGGTTGCACCAATGACGAAGACGTTCTTCTTAGCGTTCATACCGTCCATTTCGGTAAGCATTTGGTTCAAAACACGGTCACCAGAACCTCCACCGTCACCGGATGAGTTTCCTCGAGCCTTGGCAATAGAATCCAATTCATCGAAGAACATAACACATGGAGAAGCAGAACGAGCCTTGTCGAATACATCACGGACGTTGGCTTCAGACTCTCCGAACCACATGGTCAAGAGTTCTGGACCCTTGATAGAGATAAAGTTGGCCTGACATTCGTTGGCGATGGCCTTGGCAAGCAGGGTCTTTCCACAACCTGGTGGTCCGTAGAACAATACACCCTTACTTGGGTTCATACCGAACTTCAAGAACTTCTCGGGGTGCTCGACAGGGTACTGGACAGTCTCCTGGAGTTCCTGCTTGACCTTCTCCAAACCACCAACATCGTCCCATGACACATTTGGAACTTCGACAATGGTCTCACGAAGAGCAGATGGGTTGGAAACACCCATAGCGAACTAATAGGATGACGTTAGAGAAAAGCCAAGCACATAATACAATAAGATAACTCACTCTGAAGTTCTCCATAGAAACAGCCAAGCTATCAAGGACTTCAGCTTCGATAGTGTCCTCATCCAAGTCAATAAGGTCCATCTTTTCACGAATTTGTTGCATGGCAGCCTCGGAACAGAGAGAAGCCAAGTCAGAACCGACGTAACCGTGAGTTTCGGAAGCAATTTGCTCCAAATCAACGTCATCACCCAACTTCATGTTCTTAGTGTGGATTCTGAGAATCTCAAGACGACCGGTTGGGTCTGGGATACCAATGTCAATTTCTCTGTCGAAACGACCGAAACGACGGAGAGCTGGGTCAATAGAGTTTGGTCTGTTGGTAGCGGCCATGACGACAACGTTGGAACGGGCCTTGATACCGTCCATCAAGGTCAAAAGCTGAGATACGACACGACGTTCGACTTCACCGTTGGTCTTCTCACGCTTTGGAGCGATAGAGTCAACCTCATCAATGAAGATAATGGATGGAGAGTTCTTCTCAGCCTCCTCGAAGGCCTTACGCAAGTTGCTTTCAGATTCTCCGGCCATCTTCGACATGATTTCAGGACCGTTGATGAGGAAGAAGAATGCTCCAGTCTCATTGGCAACAGCACGAGCAATCAAGGTCTTTCCGGTACCTGGTGGACCGTACATCAGGATTCCTCTTGGAGGCTTGATACCAATAGACTTGAACAATTGTGGATGTCTGAGTGGCAGCTCAACCAACTCACGAATTTGGGCAATCTGCTTGCGCACACCACCAATGTCGTCGTAACCGACATCGGCCAAGTTGGACTCTTCGTCCTCACGTTTGATTGGTTCACCTTCGCAGTGAATGACGGTATCTTGGGCAACCTTTGTCACAATGAGTTCACTGAAAACTGGTTTATGACGGTAAACTTACAATACAGTACGGTGATGGGTCACACTCGACAACCTTGAACTCCACAGCTCTCATGGCGCCACGAACAACAAACAAGTCACCCTTTCGCACTGGTCGGTAGGCCTCCAAGAAGTATGGCTTCAAGTAGACATCAAACAGGTTTCCTTGCAAGTTCTCGACAGTGTCATCAATTGGCAAAACGTGGATCTTCTTTCCGTACTTGATGTCACTGCAGGCGTGGACAGAGACGACATCACCAAGACGAACGCGAAGGTTTGCACGGACGACTCTGTTGAGACGAATCTTTGTTGAGTCAACCTCGTCATCGGCAAGGACAATCAAGACAGTGTCGCGACGCTTCTTTCCCTTGAGGAGAACGGTGTCACTATTATTTGTGTTGTGTATCAGTACCAAGCACTTCCAGCACCCAACTCAGACTGCCAAGTAAGCAGTCAATCAGCACAGATATTTACCCTCTGAAGAGACCCAAAGCTTCCATGGTTGCATTTGAGAGACAGCAGACAGAGTTGTCATCGTTGGTGGCGTCGTCGACAATAAGCTTGTTTGGGGACGCTTTCTTCTTCAAGATGGCGAGGGAGGTGTCATTTTCGTCCTGTGCGGTGGACAAGTCCGATGGGTTCGCTTCTCTGTTAGTGTGGCATTTTAGTTGCTGCTGAGTTGCTTTCAACAATCGGTACGTACGGAAGTTTTC
The DNA here is from genome assembly GCA_002104985.1 of Rhizoclosmatium globosum. Classification (NCBI taxonomy): domain Eukaryota; kingdom Fungi; phylum Chytridiomycota; class Chytridiomycetes; order Chytridiales; family Chytriomycetaceae; genus Rhizoclosmatium; species Rhizoclosmatium globosum. Next base: position 697,016 of record MCGO01000005.1, on the reverse strand, counting down.
CTTTTGGCGACATTTATAGATTATATAATATGCCTGTTGAATGGGAATGAAGGTTAGCTGGGCTGTTAATGGATGAAGGGGGAGTGGAAAGGGAGGCAAAGCAGAGCGGAGAAGCGCAGTTGTCTTTGAACGTGTTCCAGGTGGATTAACTCAGCCTCATAGCAATTCAATTAGGATAAGGAGGGGATGCATACAGATGCTGGTGGGTTTGAGGAGAGTTGCTTTGGATGGAAAGGGGAGCCGCGCGGCCTCTTTTCAATACCTTTTTTGGGTGGAGTGTCTTTGCTCGTCCAACCAAAACAAAGCACGCAACAATTTGTTGTTGGATTTGAAACTCATCCACCAAGAATGCGATAGAACCAGGAAGAATATCGTGTTTGTTGATATGCGTTGAATAGCGTACGCGTTCTTCATAAAGATTATATTTTGAAAGCCAGACTTCTGGCGCCAATCCGAGTTAGAGACGCGACTGTTTTTCACATCATGTCGACGGGATTTTCCTCTTCACACCAACTGGCAACTACTATAAAAATAAGATACAGGAGTTTCTCTTCCGACTTCTTTCCTTTATTTCTTTTTCACTGTCAAAGGAAGAGTGATGGCAACCCCTCAACATGATTGGGAACTTTACCAGGCGTATGCAGCCATAGGTGTAATGGCAGTCCTTCCAATCTACATTGGATCCTACGCGGGACTGAAGTATCCCAAGCAGGTCGGTGTTTGGCTTCAGAGTTGCTTTGGTAACTCATTTAACCTCAGAAGGGAAAGAAGACCGACGATGACGACGAAGACGAAGAAAAGGAGTTCTTTTCATTTGACGATGCAAAGTGGTACCCTGTCGTTGGATCTGTGACGTTGTTTTCAATGTACCTGATCCTCAAGTTTGTCTCAAAGGACATCATCAACTTGCTCTTGACCCTCAACTTTACTTTCCTTGGTTTCTTTGCTATTTTTGAAGTCGTGTTGGATGGGCTTCGATATCTGACTGGCTTCCCTCTGAAGGGCTCCTTCTTGCTTTCATTAGCGCAACTTCCTTCCAAGAAGGGCAGTAAGAGCGAAGGTAACGCCGTGTCTTTACGTGAATTCATCTGATTCAATAGCTATAGATGTCTTCAAACTCCGATTTGGATATGTCCACTTGGTTATTGGCCTCATAGTAGCCTGCACAACGGCTTTGTACCTCTATTCCAAACACTGGATCCTTTCAAACATATTCGGACTCTCATTTTCGATTACGGCTATCAAATTACTGAACTTGGATTCATTCGCAACGGGGATGGTGCTTCTTGCGGGACTGTTTTTCTATGACGTCTTTTGGGTGTTTGGAACTGAGGTGATGGTAACGGTTGCAAAGGGATTGGACGTTCCAATCAAAGTCGTCTTTCCAAAGTCTTTTATTGCCATATTGGAGCAAGGTATCCTGAACAAGCCAGAAGGTGTGGGATTCACTATGTTGGGCCTGGGGGATATCGTGATTCCTGGAGTGTTTGTTGCACTTTGTCTCAGTTATGATCATTTCAACTACCTCAACTCGGCTGCTGGGAAGAAGAACAAACAATCGAGATGGTTTCCCACACCATACTTTACAACATGCTTCATCATGTACATATTGGGTCTATTTACTACTATTTATGTTATGCACACTTTCAAGGCTGCTCAGGTGTGTAATTTCGAGAAGTTTTTATTGATCCGGCTAATACAAGAAATGTAGCCGGCTCTTCTGTACCTCTCTCCAGCATGTATTATTTCCGCTCTCGGAGTAGCGATTATTCGTGGCGACTTAAAAGGGTTATTCGACTTTGCACCACAAGGAAGTGCCCTGCACGAAACTAAAAAAGGCACGCAGAGCAACGAAAATGTAAAGGTGGAGAAAGATGATACTGAAAAGAAAAGAGCGCGTAAACGATCTGCCAGTAAGAAGAGAAAGGTCCAATAAAATAGTTCTGAAAATCACTCACAAAGAACAATATCTCTTTAAAATGTACCTAAACTCTCCTTCTCCGCGTTCTTCTGGATCTGCTCAAAACAAAAAAGGGGCAGAAAAAGAGATGAAACCCTCAGGGATAGATTCATCGGAATACCTTACAGCTGGATCCCTGCTGCGTGGAGACCGGGCCATCTGTTTACCCGTCTCAGCAGGTGAACCAACTCAATTTATTTGTTGAAGAGTGCTCAAAAGAACCGCGTCATAAAAAGGTCTTCCATCAGCTGGAGGTACTTTCAAGGACACACCAACTTCAAGGCCAACCACTATGCGATCTTCTCGAACACTTCCTCTCGCAGCAACTTCAAATCTCGCGCTTCCAATTCGAAAGCAAGCGTCTTATATTCCTCCAGTTCCGTCAGCTGAGCTACATAGACCAAATCGAGAACTTCTTAAAACAGTCTCAATATCATCAATGACCGAGAGCACTACATCAATAATTGACGCAAAATCTAGCACATCTGTGTCTAAACGATCCAGTGTAACGACGCCACCTAGTAAAATCAAGAAACCGTCAGAATCATTCTTTTTACTTTCCTCTAAGCCTATCACAGACGAAGACGTGATTCAATACAATTTACTGAACAAAAGGGCTTCGGAATCGGTGCGAAATAACAAATCAACCAAGAGCAATAGCTTTCAGAACCTCAAGTCTTCAAAACTAGATTTCTTTGACACCGATTCAATCGGAGAAAGTATAACGAGTTATGATCGTCAATCTACGGGAAGTAAAGGAGTTGCGATGAAACGATCAACGGGTAGTAGTAACGGAGTGTCGGACGATTGGATGCGAAACATGGCGCAAATGAGTTCACGCATAAAATCAAAGCGTTAAGTTAACCATTGAATCAAAATTCCGACTTACTTATCATTTCGTCAATGCAAACAGTGACAGAGGCTCCAGTTCGATCAAGTCGCGAAGAAATCGCATTCCAAATTCAAGCATCAATGGAAACGGAGAGGAGGGCAAAAGAAATAGAGCGCAAAACATATCTCCAAAGACGCGCTGAAATTGTATGTCTGAATCACATTATGAGAGTTGTTGAGCAAGCAAAGTTTGAGAAGCAGAGACGGAAAGATTTAGATGGAGGCACTGAAACTGCGAAAGAAGCAACGTTACTTAAAACAGAGCTTGCGAATATTTTGATGAAAGGTACTCAAAAGGGAAAGAGTCAGAGTGTCTTAGAAGATATGATGATGAACTTGGATCTTTCTCATTCAGTCTGACGAACTTAATGCATTTGGTCATAAACGATTTCAAACAGATGAATGTACTTTATTCAAAAGTTTTATAATTCTTTTATCCCTCCGTCATGTCTCATTAATAGGTCCGAATTTCTGGAAGTTGAAAGGGAACTCCCTGCCCAATGTTGAAGCTATCAATGACAATTCAACACAGTGATTTTAGACAGTATGTTCTAACTTCTCTATCTCTTGTCGCCATTGTTACATTACATTGTGACTTTGCTCTAACAACATCCCAAAGTCACTTAAAGGAAAAAGGATTGCTACTTCTACTTCACAAGTAAGTGATACTACAAACTACTGAGAATACTGAATCTGGTTACTACGTCAAAGAACAAAGTGAATTCAAAGGCCGTGACGCCTTTCCACTAATAAAGATCAGTTATCACTACAGAATACGAATATAATGCATGTTTATTCGCTCCAGTAATCTTCAAAGTCTCCCTCCAGAGTATCTCTTGGCGTCCAGACCAACACTTCCCCATCCCCACCTCCACTAACCACCTCCCCAGCCAGCCCTTTCCGCACTCGCACACATATACACCTTCCAAAATGTCCTTTCAGAACAGTCACTCTTTTCCCACTACACACTTCAAACACACCAACCCCTCGTCCACCGCCACTCCCAACTCCAGGAACCAAGAGAACCTCCTTTCCCACACGCCCTCCCCATCCAACATCCACACCAACGCTGTTTGTCTCCATCCCCAAGAAATTCGTATCGGGTATCGGGTGTCGCGCATAATGAGTGAGAGAAGCAGAACTGGTTTCATTGTTTTCTGTAACACTCCACACATCATACGTAGCCCCCATATTCACCGACACAAGGTACGCGTCCGTCGGTGTAAACGCAAGAGAAATAACGACAGGTTTCTGAAGCGGGTTTGTGGAGGGAGGTTCTGGTGGAGGTAAGAGTTTCGTGAGACAAGAATTTGATTTCCGTATATCCCATATCCGAATCGAGTTGTCTGCACTATATGACAAGGAAAATGCAGTATGAGAATAAAAGATTCCGAATTATGATTCGTGAAAGCGGTTCGGACCTGCCTGATGCGAGGATGAATTCATTTTGGTTTGACCATGCAAGGGAGGTGACTTGTTTTGTGTGGCCAGAGAGCATTTGAGCACATCCACCTGACCTCATGTCGCATAATCGAACGTAGCTTGATTCAGTTCCAGCTGCATAATTATGGGAACATTAAATTCGTGGGGGAGCGTTCAATTTAACTAACCTGCTATCAGAGAATATACTGATGAGACGGGTGACAGTGTATGAACATAAACTTTCTCCTTGAGATTGAATGTGCAGGCTGGCTGTAACATCAGTTTCAGATATTGTAAGACGCCGAATGCAGTTGATCACTGTTACCTGCATAACATTCGCATCCCACACCTTGACAGTTTTATCTGACGAAGAGCTAGTAAACAGACCAGCATCATGCGGGTACCAAGAAACGCCTGTGACAGAAAACTTGTGGCCGAGTTTCTTGTCTTGTGGCGAGACAGCAACTTGGTTTGCCTGTTCCAGAGTGTTTTTGCAGCGAGTGTTTTGAAGGTCGAATATTCTGATTCGCGAGTCAGAGCCGCCTGAGAGGAGGCTGGGATGCAGAGGTTAACTTCGATTAGGAAAGGAACAGCGAACGCACAAGCGACCATCACCTTCAATCGACAGCGAAGTCACCGCGCCAGAACTCGTCCGTTCGATCGATCGCCGCGGATCAAGTGAGAGCGACCGCCAACGCGTGTCGACAAAGTGCCGCCGATTTGAGAGTGTTTTGTTGTTGTTCATTCAGTTTGTTTGGTTTTCCAAAGAAACAAAACAAATGGCTTCAGACATCATCGCTGCAACAACAACAACAACATCGGCCGCCCTTGCTGCCTATTCGCAGAGCATCGCCTCGTTCTTGTTTCGGAATGCCGCATTTGTGGCTGAGCGCATTTGTGCGGCAGAGACGAGTCTGCGGAGAATCGAGGCTGCGTGCGTGTTTCTGCCTCTTCTGCTCTGTTTCTCTGACTCTCTTTAACACAAATCAACCAATCAATCAATCAATCAATCAACCAATGACACAGGCGTCTTCTCAGGGCCCACGCGCTTGTCTGTGCTGGCGACTGGAACGCGGCTAAACAACTCCTCAGCCAAGTCCAGGTCGCTCTGGCCATCGACCCGTTGCAATTGGATCCTTTCTTGAAAGTGTGTGCTAAAATGTCGGCGTTTTTGTTGGCAAAGGCGTCAATGGAATTGGGTGGGTAACTTCTTCAATTGATTCAGTTTTGCTCTAACCCGCAACTGCCAAAGGTCATGCAAGAGAAGCAGAAGAGCATCTACGAAAAATAATGCCGCCATTCAATCCACTCCTCTATGTGGATCGAGAGGGCTCTTCCACCCACAACAGCAAACACACTGAAAGTACCAAGCTCGATGCTGCTTTTTTGACCTGCCTCGAAAAGTATTGTCCGGATGATTCTGCTATCTTTTGTCTTATGGGCCTCATTTGCAAGTGAGAAGTCAATCAATACGGATACCAATATCTGAACAACACTGATACTTCTAACAGACAGGCATCGACGTATTCTTTGGCTCAACAATACTTGTTACAAGCATTAGAAAAGAACCCGTATTTATGGATTGCCTTTGAAGCCCTTTGTGATATGGGTATGGCCGCCTGTCGCGCTCCACTTGTTTATGTTAAGTTTTGATAACAGGATTCAAAGTGACCCCAGATATTTATTTCACCGATACAGCCTGCTCAAATTATATTTCATCTATCAAACATACAACGTTGGAGACGAGCGTAGTTCCAACTAAGGCAGAGAATACAATTGATGAAAGCAGTAGCTCAGCAGTTCCAGTGCTCGGTCCAGCTACGAGGCTTCGTCGACAACCTTCAGCCCCATCTAATATACGCGATACTAAACGAACTAAGTTGACGACAGCAACTTCGGCCACAAACGCTCAACTTGATCCAAAACCCCAGCCTATTCAACTCCAACCATCGTCCCTCTCAACCAATTCTTGTCCCATCTTGAAGAATATCCTCATTTTGGCGAAGGCATATCTCAGCTATAAGCAGTTTGACTGTGCTGCTACACTGAAGATTATTGAAACCTTATGCCCTGCGGAACTAAACAGCGCACGCGTCGCCGAGTTGCTAGCAAAATCATATTTCGAAATGGCCGATTACCGTAAAGCCGAAGAATGGTTCGCAAAATCTATGTAAGTAAAAACCAACCCATGTACACTTTCCTGAATCACTGACAGCCATAAAAAAAAGCTCGCTTGAGCCCCACCGCGTATCCGGAATGGACATATACTCCTCAACCCTATGGCACCTCAAAAAACAAGTCCCCCTCTCACACCTCGCACATACACTCACTGAAACACATCGGACCTCGCCACAAGCCTGGTGTGCCATTGGAAACTGCTTTTCCCTGAAACGGGAACATGATGTCGCGTTAAAGTGCTTTGCTCGTGCGATTCAATTGGATCCTGAGTTCACGTATGCACATACTTTGAGCGGACATGAGTATATTAGTATGGAGGATAATGAGAAGGCTATGCAATCGTTTCGGACGGCTGTTCGGTGTGATAAGAGGCATTATAATGCATGGTAAGTTGTTGGTGTTTGTTTGGTGTGGCACCAATAATCTGAAATTGATACTCCTGCAAGGTTTGGGATGGGATATATATACTTGACTCAGGAGAAGTACGATCTTGCCGAATTTCACTTGAACCATGCCCTTCAAATCAACAGCTCAAACCCAATTCTGATCGTCTACATGGGACTGGTAACGGTTTCTTCTTTCCTGATGTGCTTACTGAAATACAAGTAGGTATACGAGAAAAAGAAGCAAACAACAAAAGCATTGGACTTATACCGTCGCGCAACCCAGCTCCGCCCAGATATCCCTCTATACCCATTCCGCCTCGCAACCCTCCTCCACGCCATGAACCGTGCATCCGAAGCCCTTACCGTTCTTGAACCACTTGTGGCCCAAGACCCTTGTGAATCAGCCGTCCAGTTCCTCCTTGGCAAATGTCTCGCCCAAGTCGGACAACCGGCTCGAGCCATGAAAGCGTTCACAGTTGCACAAGACGTGGCGAGCGGGAAAGTTGCAAATTCAATTCGGGAGGAGATTGAACGGATTGGGGGTCTTGTTGGTGTTGGGGGTGTGGAGGATGGTGCAAATGTGGACGGAATGGAGTTTTGATAATTTTGTATTTAATAATTGTGATATGTGAGAGCAAATAAAAAAAAATATGGCTTAACGAAGTGAGTGCAGAGATTGCGCAAATTCAATTTATAGTTGAATGTGGCTGCAACATCAAAAGGAGCCCTGATCACAAAGCAAGCATTTTCCAATCTTCGAAAGACGAAAATGCCAACCAATTTGAGCACGAATTTAAGTCCACTTGAAGTCTCCAGCCTCCTTCGCGCACATAATGACTTCCGCACCGCTCACGGAATCATTCCAATTGAATGGAGCACCACAGTTGCCAGCTATGCAGCCATTTGGGCAACCGTATCAGCCACCTACCCAAACTGTGCCCGCCCCGAAGACCAAGGCGGCGCCCACGGCGGTCCCGGCGGATATGGCCAAAACCTCTACTGGGCCTGGAACTATGAGGAACCACACCTCGTAAACGTGACTGAATTCGCGTTAGACTGGATGGGAGAAGTGATTCCGACGTTACCTGTTGGAACAGGACCTGATGAGAGTTTCAACCATACGAGTCAAGTCTTGTGGGGAGATTCTGTTTTGCTTGGGTGTGCGAAAGGTGTTGGGGATATGTGTGTTATGCTTGTTTGTGAGTATGATATGTTTGGTATGTAGTTTCTTGTTGTATAGTGATAAAGTTTGACGCTGCTCATAGGAAACATTATTGGTGGACAATGGAATGCTGGTGGAGGACTTTTAGAGCCCCAAATCACTGGAATTGGGATGGACAATGAGCTTTACAGGAAGAAAGGGTTGGAAGGAAAATGGAACAAACTCAGTGATTCCAAGGCAAAATTGATAGACTTGATCCAAGTTCCAGGAACTGGATTCGTGGGCATTGCTCCTGACTACACACTCTGGTCTGCTACCTCTCTCACAGGAACTTGGTCCTTGGCCCCTAATTCTGGATCTGTCATAAGCATTGCAATTTTAGCTGATAAAACTACATACGTTGGCGTTGGAATGGATCACGAGCTTTATTCCCGAAACGGACTTGCGGGCATCTGGAGTCTTGTTCCGAAATCCGGATCCGTGATTGACGTCTCGGTTCTTTTTGATGGAAAACTTCTTGGTGTTGGAATGGACTACCAGCTTTACATCAAAGAGGATTTAATGGCGAAATGGGTTCTGGCTCCTGGTTCTGGATCGGTAACTCGAGCGAAGCAGCAACCAGACGGATCCATTTTTGGTGTTGGGATGGACAATGCGTTGTACAGAAAGCAACATATGGAAGCACCTTGGGTCGTTGTTCCGGATTCTTGCTGCGTTTTGTCTGTCATCATAACATTTTAATGCTACTTCTCGTTGTTATTTTCTTTTTGTTTTTGGACACATATAGCTTAAGAATAAATCATTTTTCATTTAACATTCATGCAAAAGTCATTTAATATACAAAACTGTGTGATTTGCCACAGCAACAGAAATTATTTAATTAGTTAGTAACAAATGTGTGCAAAATCAATTTGAAGTTTTAATTTGAGGCTGGGTGTGGCTGTGTACCAAAATGAACACACAAAAGCCAAATCAGTTCACAGTTCACGCTGCCAACAAAACAAAACCAAAAAAATGTCCACCAACTTGAGTCCAGCAGAAGCTAACAGCATCCTTCGCGCGCATAATGATTTCCGTGCCGCTCACGGAATCATTCCAATGGTATGGAACGACACAGTCGCCAGTTTCGCAGCCATCTGGGCAAAACAGTCCGCTTCTTACCCAAACTGTGCCCGACCCGATGACCAAGGCGGCGCGCACGGTGGTCCCGGCGAATACGGTCAGAACCTAGCTTGGGGCTGGGGTTTTGACGAACCAAATCTCGTGGACATGACCGAATTCGCGATTGGTTGGATGGAAGAAATAATCCCGACTTTGCCTGTTGGAAGCGGTCCTGATGGAAGTTATAACCATGCAAGTCAGGTCTTGTGGGGCGACTCTTTACGGCTTGGATGTGCTAAAGGTGTTGGGAAAGAATGTGTTATGTTGGTTTGTGAGTACGATATCTTTGGTATGTAGTTTGGTAGCGTTCAAAGTTGGATGGTTTTTTGACACGATTTTGTAGGAAATATTGATGGTGCGCAATGGAATACTGGTGGAGGACTTTTGGAACCCCAAATCACTGGAATTGGGATGGACAATCAACTTTACAGAAAGAAGGGACTCAACGGGAAATGGAACAAGTTGACTGAGTCCAAGGCAAGGTTGATTGATTTGATTCAAGTTCCAGGAACAGGATTTGTGGGTGTTGCCCCTGACAACACTTTATGGTCAGCGTCTTCCCTCACAGGAAGTTGGTCCTTGGCCCCTAATTCAGGAAGCGTTATCAGTATCGCCGTAATGGCTGATAAAACCACATACGTTGGAGTTGGGATGGACAACCAGTTGTATTCAAGGAATGGACTCGCTGGATCCTGGAATTATGTTCCTAACTCTGGATATGTTCTTGACATCACAGTTCTTTTTGATGGAACACTTCTCGGTGTTGGAATGGACAACAAATTGTACACCAAAAAAGATTTAAAAGCAAATTGGGTCTTGGTCCAACAATCTGGGTCTGTAACTCGAGCAAAACAGCAGCTAGATGGCTCTATTCTTGGCGTTGGTATGGACAAAGCACTGTGGCGAAAACAGCATATGGAAGCACCTTGGGTTGCAGTTCCTGACTCTTGCTGTGTACTATCTGCCATCATAACATTTAATTTTCCTCTATGAAGGTTATTTGTTTAGTTTTCTATGTTGTTTTGTAGTAAATCCCTGTGGTGCACTTTATCTCCATTTCGCAGAACAACGTGGACGAACTTCTATTCAACCCTTAAATTCCCTTAAATTCGGCAAAAACTCAAAAAAAAAAAGCACACGAACGCAACAGATAGCAGCTCTAACAATGTCCACTAACCTGAGCCCAAGCGACTCTCAAAATATCCTTCGCCTTCACAACGAGTACCGTGCAACAAATGGCATAGTCCCACTCACCTGGAGTGACACTGTCGCAACAAAAGCAATTGAATGGGCAACTGTATCAGCATCTTACCCCGGCTGTGTACGTCCAAACAGTCAAGGTGGGGCCCATGGCGGAAACGGGAATTATGGCCAAAACTTGGCATGGGGATCATCTCAGGTTTCAAATGAAGTTCTTGTCGGTCTTTGGAGTTCAGAACCTATCCCTATGATGCCAAACAGTTATAACCATGCCAGTCAAATGCTTTGGGGCTCGACTACAAGTGTTGGATGTGCTATTGGCTATGGAAATGGGTGTAAGATGCTTGTATGCGAATACAATCCAGCAGGTAATTCTGATTTTGAGTATACTTGATTGAGACTAAATACGATCCTCTTTAGGTAATATGGTGGGGCAACAATGGAACACTGTTGGTGGCAGAACTTCTTCTGTGCAGGTTACAGGAATCGGAATGGACAGACAACTGTACTCCAAGAACGGTTTGAATGGCCCATGGTCAAAAGTTGCGTCAAGAGCAGAGTTGATCGACTTGATTCAGGTTCCTGGAAATGGGTTTGTGGGAGTCGCTCCAGACTATACTCTTTGGATTGCCAGTTCACTCACTGGGTCGTGGTCTTACGTTCCTAACTCTGGAAGTGTCAAGAGTATTGCCCTCCTTAACGATAAGGTGACCTACGTTGGCGTTGGCTTGGACAGTCAGCTATGGATTCGTGCAGGTCTCAACGGATATTGGCGGCAAGTAATGAATTCAGGTTCTGTCTTCGATGTCACGGTATTATTAGATGGTCGTATTCTTGGCGTGGGTATGGACTACCAACTCTACATTAAACAAGATTTGAATGCAAAGTGGGTCTTGATCCCAAACTCTGGCGCGGTTACGCGTACAACACAGCAATCAGACGGTTCTATCATTGGTGTTGGGATGGACAATGCACTTTGGCGAATGCAGACTTTGGGTTCAAGCTGGACATATGTTCCAAACTCTCGTGCGGTTCTCTCTGTTGTAACATACTAAGTCTACTTTTTATTAAGTATTTCCATTACTCGTATACCTAAAATAAAGATTGATTAAATTGATCGAAATGCAAAGTAGTTAAGACTCACTCTGAACTTGAGGCAAGTATGATCCATTTGTCTCTGATACAATCCATTCTTGGAGTGTTTGAATTACCCTACTTTTCTGCTCCAGAGACAGACTTCTTTCAAAAACTTCAACAACCTCCAAGAGCTCAGAAACTGTCCGGTGCAACTAAAGAGCATGAATAAATAGTAGTAAATAAATGCAAGTTATACTTACATGACACAGCATACCAATGACGTCCACTCCTTCATTTTTAAATCCTTCAACAACTTCAAAAGCGCCCGCCATCCCTTCCAACAGACATACAACAGCATCAGCAACAGGTTCGAACGTTGCATCCGCTGTCGAAACCTGCCCTAAACTCGCCTTTAAAAACCGAATCGGCCAGCTCAGACCCTCAAGGACCCCAATAGTCTGCTGAGGACTCGCGCCTTCATCATCAACCATTCCTAAAAACGTGTTCCATAGACCCAACGACAAGTCCAAGTACAAATGGCCGGTTGCGTCTGTCCGGCCCGTTCCACCTTGAGTCCACATCCATTTTGACGCGCCGAGAAGAAGATTGTTGGACATATTCAACCAGTCACGTTGTTGTTCAATGAGTCCTGCTGCTCGCAGCTTTACTGTTTCTTTCTCGAGAAGATTTCGCGCGAGTGTTCCTGTCAGACTACATAGTATCCAGTTTTGAGGATTACTCGCCAATATCGATTCACATACGTCGAGCCAATGCGCAATAATTTCATGAGGGACTGTGGCATTTGAGTTTGGTGAGGATTCACAAAAATGTGCAAAGCGTACCTTCTTCACATAAAAGCAGAAGTACTTCCAAACACAAGACTTTAACTAGCAAAGTTTCTGATGCCACAAAGCTTTCAAATATCGCACGCTCGAATCCATTTACCCAGAGCTCACTCGGTATTGTTTGCGCAAAGACAACCAGAGAAGTAACAAGATGAACGTAAAGCGTATTTGACGGAGAATCAAAATGTATCAACAGTGTGATAGACGGAATGCTGTCCAGCAGGTTAAGGAAACACGTGAATGGCTGTATTTGGTCCTGAGATGGCGACAGCATTTCAATCGCAACTTCTGAGACGGATATCGTCAACGACATTAAATACAAGACTGATAAAACGAGGTTATCAGGAGAAATTGATGATGGATCCACGTCAAGAGAGGGATGTCCACACACAAGCTCATCAGCACTTAGTATGGTGGTGAGAAATAACTCTTTGTGAGGAGAAAGTCTTTTGTGTTTGTTTGCTGTTTTTCGAGAAGGGAATGTAAATGCACGTCATTCCATAGTTGAATGTTTTGAAATCTGGGGCTTGGTGTAGATTCGCAGAAACCACAGTCGACCTTTGATGAATTGAATCTCAGCAAATATAGGACAGCAATAGTAAAAATAACTGACGTTGTGTTGATGAGGAAGCCGACTACAACTGCCGTTGAATCGTGGTCAAAAGGTTTTGCATGAGCAATGATTGAGTTGATGTGAACGAGAAGCAGCTTTGCAACAGAAAAGAATCGAGATGGTTCACGAATATATAGAACGAGTGTTTCTCTGAGAATCCGAGGAGGTAGCCAGCAGGGACTGACAAGTGATGAATAAGGAGCCCATACAAACAGCCAGACTCACGCGCTGATTCCCTCACTGAACAACGTTACTGACGCCTTCACAGCCACAGCCAGCAAAGAAAAGTTTCCCGTGTTTCTGACAGCAGCCAACAGATCGGCAATGTGCGTTGCAACCGACTCAACGGCCACGTTCCAGGCGGCCGGCGATTGCGACACGTTTTTGAAGATGCGGAACAAGGCGTCTGAATTGGGTCGAGTCGAGTCGAGTTGCAGGACAGTGTTCGATTGGTGGGGTCAGTTGATGCAAACAAACGAATGAATTCAATGCGAACCAACCAAGTGACGCCCCGGCACTCGGCGATGACGCGATGTTGGCCCAGGCTCCGCACGCCGCTCCGAGCTTTGTTTGGTTTGGTTTGGTTGGTTAAGTTGAAGTTGGCGTTAGACAAGGTTGGAGAGAGTACCAGCAGAAACACGTTGCGCTCATCAAGGGCAATCCCGAGCGACGACGGCAGGCGCGCTTGCTGAGAACATCGAGAAGAACCGCGTCTGAGCCTTTGCCGAGATTCTGCCGAAGTGTCGACAGGGCGTGGCTCTCGTTCGAGAATTGCATCAAATTCGGACTTTGAAGTAATAAATTTATTGTCATTTTACTTCTTCTTCTTTCCTTTGTCTCCCTTTTTACCTTTCTTGTCATCTTCTCCATCTTCAGGGGCCGTGAGCAAGGCTGTGCGTTTCTTGACCATCGGCGTTTTCTCAAACCATTCCTGCACGAACATAGTGTAAATAGAACAATAGTCTTAAACTTTCCTTACTTTGAATTCTTGATCTTCACCAGGCTCTTGAGGTGGGAGTGAGACAATCTGGTCGATGAACTCGCTGTCATCAACTTGCGTGTCCGGAACTGTAACAACGTTTTAGACGATAGAGACACAAAGTATGATTTTGGCGAACATACTAGTTTCATGCGTCGTTCAGTCAAGACTCGTTCTGTAGCCAAATGGATCGCTCCAGCAGATAGTCCTTCAGACATTCTCGATAACAAGCTATAGTTGATCTCCTTCGCTTGTGCAGGCACTTTTCTTGTAATAAATTCTCTCCAAATGCTAAATCGAGAGCCATAATCTGGCTTGGGAACGTACAAGACCTTTCCAAATGGTGGAATGAGGGCCTTGATATCACCTGCCCATGGCTGATAACTACATGCCATGACAACAACACGATCTTCCACTTTCAATCCCTTCATTTGTTTCAACAGATCTTTCTTGATACGCTTCGGGTCAGTCGTGTCATCTTTTGGTACTTTCTTTGCGAAAATCATTTCAGCTCCATCAATGTAAATAACAGCCGGTGGATTCGCTTTGGCAACCTTCTCAAGCGTTAGTATAATATACTTTTTTACGTTGTGATTACCTTGAATACCATGTGGATCATCTTGGTCACATTTTGCTTCCCAACATACTGCCCAGCTGTGTTTCTTGGTGACAAGTTAAAAAGTTGAGCACCAGCTTCTGTCGCTACTGCATTAACAAGCATTGTCTTCCCTGTTCCGTGTGGACCAAACAACAGAACGGATGGTGCTCCTGGAACCTCGGATGGTCGAGGAAACCCAATGGGGAGAATACAATACTCCGTGATGACTCGTTTGATTTCTGCCATGGTAGGAAGAATCAAAGGCGTTTTCGTGACGGTTGGAGAGAGGAGATCGTATTCGGCTTTAATATCGCTGATATTAACTTTTGTTGGCTGTAATTATTGTTCAGATTATGAAATTTCCCTTCAGAGCATCTTACCCTTTGAAGCAGCCCAGTTTGAATGAGTTCCTCGACCAAAGACTCCATGGTTCTATTTGCTGTGATATCTTTCTCTTTCTTTCCCTTTTTGCCCTTCTTGTCCTGAAAATGTCACTGTTAGAGCGCTTTGCAAATATTCAGAATACAAACCTTTTTACCCTTTCCTTTCTTTCCCTTCTTCCCTTTCTTATCTTTCTTTCCCTTTTTGCCCTTTTTACCATTCTTGGCACGATCAACTGCAAGTTTGAGGTTGACAAGTTCTTGTTTCAGAATCTCGAACACTTCAGTTTTGATCTGATGAAATTCGTCAATCAAATACACCAAACGTCAGCAACAAAATACCTCCGCTTCCACTTCTTTTCGCTTATCATTCTTTACAATTTCTTGATCGTGCTTCTGAGCAAAGTTTTCGTGGTCATCTTTGTGGAGCCATTGATCGTTGTATGTTCCACACCTAACACAACAAGGGTCAATCGAAAGTATCGAATAGCAGGGAAACTCAACTCAATCTTGATTGTTGTCAAATGTTTAGACTCATCATACTTCCATTTGGGCCCCTCGTCTTCTTCTGCCTCCCCCTTCTTCACCTTTCCTTTCTTTCCTTTATCTTCTTTCTTGGCCTCCTTTTTCTTTTCTTCCTTTTTCCCTTTACCTTTTCCTTTGCCACTCGGAGTTTCAGGCGTTGCTGCTGGTTCAGCGGCAGCAATGGGCGCCTGTCCAAACTGGAATCCTGGCATTTGCCAAACAGAGTCCTCAGGGAAATCCGGGAACTTTCCATTCACTCGCTTGTATTCCATATACCATTGTCGGAAACTGTCTTGCATGTTTTCTTTCATGTCGGGGCCTTCAACTTTGGAAATTCTATGCTCGAGTTGAGTATGATCGTGATATTGGAGGAAAAACTTTACTTTTCCTTCGTGTTGACAAGGGCGGCTTGGTATTCTTCTTCATGCTGAACTTGGATGATTTTGCGGCGGTTCCGATTAAGTTCGGCTTTTGCAATGGCAGACTGTTTCGGATCTCTAGGAGCGGCCGCCATTCCTAAAACGTTTCCTGAGCTCACTCTCAAAATTGTATTGGAATTTACCAAGAAAGATCAATTCTTCACGAAGTTTTGCTTTCGCGAGTTTACGAGCCTTGTGACCACGAAATCTATTTTGGACGTAAGATTGTTTCGGATATGAGAGTTGAAAAAGTCCATACACTCTCTGGATCTTGAGTGCTGCCGAGTTTAGCTCGCCCTCATCATCACCAGCATCCAGATCCTTTTCACGTTGGGCTTGGATTCTGAGATATATTAGTTCAATTATAAATATAGACAAGAGAACTCAACTTATATCTCTCATGTACTTTGCACGTAATCGCCCCTGCGCCCTCTCTCATTGATTTGAATCATTTTGATGGCGTCCAACGTTGTGATTTCAGGAAACACACGAACGGAATCACCAAGTGACACATCTCTTGCTCCCAAAGTGTCCTGATATGGATGAGTGTCCAGTACAATCATATTATCAATTTCACCAAAATCATTCGACGTTCCGCCAACTCCTTCTCCCGCTCTTCTAAGATAAACCGAGGAATAGGAAGAGCTAAATCTTCGGGAATGAGCTTCAGATCCAAGAGTATTTCTGAATAATAGGAAATGTCGCTCAGTTCAACCTCAACGATTTTCTATAGATTCTGGAGTATTAGACACTCTTTTTGGCCATTATATATATTCTTGCTTACGCTCTTGAGTCGATCACTCGTCCCATAACTCCAGTGAGGATTTCCTTCAACAACCGTCTTTTCTGTGGATGAACTAGTTGATCATACGCAACCTGTGATTGAAAACTTCAGTATTTCATGTTTTGATGAATAGTTTGTACCTCCAGCTTACGGAACGCCTGGATGTACTTGATGTAAAGAACGGCAAGGTGCTGGAACGCCATCTCCCTATCCTTTGGGGCCATAACGACGTCTTTTGGAGTTTCATAGTCGATTTGATCAAGGAGCTCTTGATGGGCCGTATTCCACTTCTTGGTGAGGTGGAGGTTCGACATGGTGTGATGAGAGGGGAGGAATTGTCGTTTCGAGAAAGTGAAATGGAAATCTCGGGCATATTTATGATGCTGTAATACAAATTAATCTATTTTCTGTACCATACGTGTTCAGAACGAATTATATCACCTGGTAGCGGAACCAATGGGGTGAGCTGTTTTTGCGAGAAATTTTCCTTTCCCATTCAAAAAACGAAGACGACAATGCAGTTCCTCCTCTCGCTCCTCTTGGCTGCTGTTGCTTCTGCCCACTTTATCGTACGTATATAGCTAGTGTACAAGGAGCCGCATTCATGAAGTCGCTGTGGCTCAACAAGCCGGACCAACTTGGATCGTCCAATTATATCTGTCATTACTCCTCCTCATCATCATTCCACGATGCCTCACACGCTTATACGCCTCTAGATTACCAGTCCAGTGTCTCGTCCATTCGATGACGAGCTTGAAGTCAAGAATCCATGCGGCGGTCAACCCTTGGCCCAAGAACAGACTTTCCAATCAGTGAGTATCATCTAACTATCACTATAGTACTTGACATTAAATTGACTTCTCTGCAGCTGGTGGTTCTATTGTTGGACGTTTGTTGCACCCAACCGGAAAGGCTCGATTCTCTATGGTTCTCTCGAAGGTGGACCCAACCGCTGATCAATTTGGACAAGTCTTGATCGGTCCAGGTGACAATGTACAAGTTACTGAAGGTGTGTTCTCGACGGGACCAATGGACCTTTCTGCAATCCCTGGTGTCAAGGACGGTGCACCAGCCACTTTCCAGGTTGTTATGCAAACCGTTGACGGCGTTTTGTATGTTTGCATCGATGTGGTGAGTTCGTCTTGAAATTGCAGGCTTACAAAGTGACCAACTTGTTTCCTTGAAAAGAATCTTGTTGCTCGTTCAATTTCCCAGCCTGCCGCTACAACCGCTGCTGCACCTCCCGTTATTCAACCAGAACAAACTACGACAGCTGCTGCTGTTCCTCCGGTTGATGCTCCTGCCGCTACAGGAACTACTCCTGCCCAAACTCAGGCTACTTCCGCTGTTGCAGTCTCAAGCAAGACAGCCTCAGGGCTGTTGCAGCAGCAAATACTACTGTTTCAACCACGACCAAGTCTTCCGCCGTTTCGGTCTCCTTCGGTTTCGCAGCTCTCCTTTCTCTCATTTTCTAAACCAATCTAGTCTTGGCATAATAAACATATAGTTAACTTTTAATTCTCAAGTCAGTACATGATAAGGGCAAAGTATTTGAAGAAGCAAGCGTGATCTTCTCAATTTATTCAGAACTGGTTAACGCATGCTGAAGAAATGCGGTAAAGGGCAGCCCCCAACACATTGTGACGAATCCTTTCTGCAAAAGAAGAGAGAGATTCACAAGCCTAATGAATTTTTTCAAATGGGTGGAGGAGACTTGCATCAGCTTGCATCGCAAAAACAGCGCAAAAACTGCAAAAACCACTCATCTGAAAAAGCACCCGTCAAATGCAACTCTTATCCGCTGTATCTCTCATCGCTCTGGCTTCGACTGTCTCGGCTCACTTCCTTGTGAGTCTTTGCTTCTGCTCTCCTACATTCACACCTGACTGTTCATCCCTCAGGTTGGAGCGCCGCCAAGTAGACCATTCGACGACGACGGAGAGCTCATTGCCCCATGTGGAGGACAGCCTCTTGGTGCTCGTTCCCAGTTCCCTCTCAGTTGAGTGTCTTGAGCCCACACCTTCTTGGCATTTCCATTTCTAATACCGAACTTCAGCTGGAGGTGTTGTCTCTGGAGGCCTTTACCACCCAACCGGAACAGCAAACTTCTCTTTAGTTGTTTCTAATGTTGATCCAACTGCTGATCGTGAGTAACTAAAAATAGGTTCCCCTTATCTCTGAAGCTAACATTGTCAAAACTGTTTTGCAGAATTCGGTCAAGTTCCCTTTGGTCCTGGCTTCAATGTCAAGTTTACCGAGGGTCTTTGGAGCACTGATAAAATTGACTTGTCCCAAATTCCTGGATGCGTTGATGGTGCAAATGTCACGATGCAAGTCGTTATGACTACTGTTGACGGAACTTTATATGTCTGCATGGATGTGGTGAGTAGGAAACCCAATTTTTAAGTGGTTCACATCTAATTTTCTTATTAGACTCTCGATAAGACCCTCACTGCAGACCCAATTTCATCTCCAGTTCCAGCAAAAGATGATGATGGGCCAGCTGCAAACGTAACTGCTACGGCTACAACTGCCAAAGCTGTTGTGCCAACCAGCGCTGTTACAACATCTGCCAAAGGCTCTAACGGATTTGTGGACTCTGTTAGTGCTACCCTTTTTACGGCTTTCTTTGCTTTCTTGTTTTAGATGGGGAATTCCTCATACTCATTGATTAGTAAACATTTCATTACCTCCCACCACTTTGTCTTCTTCTCCTCTTTCTCCGATTAGTTGCTTGTTGATAAGCATTTTGTGATAGAATTGTGATGGTTGAGTTCAGACAATACCAAGGAATTATACAAGAAGAATAATATTGCGATAACCCGCCTGACAAAAAACCCTGCAATTCAGTGAATAGGCGCAGGGGAAAAAAGCCAAGGCGCGATATATCAAACTCATGACAACCCCATCAATTCCAAATATTCTTGAGTCCATTCCAATCCATCTGTCATATTCCCGCCATCTCCAGCACTCGCTCCCAACCACTTTGTCTTAGGAACTTCCATACATAGTCGAGTAACATTCCTCGCCTTCTCTAAAGCACCAAGGTCTCCTTCTACCACATCCTTTTTATCAAGACCATTTAAAATCCTTTCAGGCACCTCGACTCCTTTCCAACACCCATTTCGATAAAAGAAAGACAACACAGATATCCACAATGGATCTAAACACAACGTCTCGGGGTCTCCTACCACAACCAGCAACGCCTGTGCACGTGTTAATGCTACATTCAATCGGGCCGGAAAGTGAATGAGTCCAAGGTCGTTGCGAAGGTCGTGAGGAAGATGAAGCCGATTGCTTCGGACTGTTGACAAAAGGATGATACGGCGTTCCATTCCCTGATAGTCTTCAACTGTTCCTACATCCACCGTTCCGAGATTATTTGCGCGAAGAAGGGTTCTAATAACCTGTGGGCTGTTATGAAACTAAAACAACAGTAAAGAACACTGTACCTTGACTTGTTCTCTGAAGGCGACACAACTCCAAAATCTTTTTGAGTAACTCCCTCCACTGTCATAAGCATTTGCACAGTTCCCAAGATGATGGCGGCTTCGGATGAATTATACCATGCGGCAGAAGAAGACTCGCTCTCATTGAGTATTGAAGCTCGGCTCAAATATCGTTCGTCAGATCCGCGAATTCCATGAAATACTATTGGAATCTCCGGGTTTGGAAGAAAGTCTGATCCAATAAAAGAGTGGGTGATGCTTTCCGGTGCCGATGGAAGTAACGTGTCATTGTAAAACAAGTGAGAGGGTGTCATCAAGAAACCTTTTAGTGAAAGCAGGCATTATGATGCTGACAGCTAATATAAGACTGCTTACTTGGATGTGAGCGATAATTTCTAACAAGATTGGCAAATGGTGCAACACAATCGTTGAGTACGAAACTCTCAGTAGCTCCATCCTCTTCTTCTTGACCCTTCAAATTGACAAGTGGGCGCGGCGCGCATCGACTTTCCGGGTGATCCCGATATAGTGGTCTGCGAATAAGTCGCTCAAAAAGACTAATATTGAATCCATAGCCTCGTGCCTTTTCACTGTGAACAATCGGACCCAACTTTTGAACGTCCTCAGTTAACTCACAACTATCGTCAAGAAAATCATTTACCTGCATATGATCTCCGGATAAAATCACACGAGCAACTTTTATGCTCTCTTTCGTGACAATTGGGTCAGAAACAACGACCTGCAATGGAATCGCCGACTCAGATTCCGTCGCTTGTCCAGCCTCATCAAGAAACAGATGCTAAAAACCAAAACCTTCAGCCCGATATAAACGCACACTAAATACAAATACCGTCCAAAACAATTCCCGTTCCTCAACTACACTGCCAACAGCATAAAACGGATAATCCGCCTTCAATTCCCGATAATACGCCTCAAAAGCATCCCTCGTAAACGCGTTCGTTAAGCCACACTGCACCAACAGTCCCGCATCTTCACATGTGCACACAACAACTCGAAGTCCCATCATGAAACTCATT
Source organism: Rhizoclosmatium globosum (assembly GCA_002104985.1). NCBI lineage: Eukaryota > Fungi > Chytridiomycota > Chytridiomycetes > Chytridiales > Chytriomycetaceae > Rhizoclosmatium > Rhizoclosmatium globosum. Next base: position 675,950 of record MCGO01000005.1, on the reverse strand, counting down.
GGCGGGACTCCAAAACAGCTTTGTTGTATGCCGCCGCTGTTTGTTAGATCTTCGACGTGTGTGAAGGGCATGATGGCGGTAGGGACTTCAGAGAAGGGACGAGTTGCTGCATTGAAGCGGAGGAGGGTTGAGGGGGACATGAATGGAATTAGACGGAGGGTTATAGTATCTGCTGCACTGTGAGATGGTGCGCATGCGAGGATTCGGGCGTTTGGAGAGTGGGCGATTATTTGGTGGATTGCTTCGATACAGGTTTTTGTCTTTCCGGTTCCGGGAGGTCCCCAGATAAGGTATGGAATGTCTCCATATTTGCTATTCAGTATAGAATACACTGCTTTCTGATGGTAAAATGGTAAGTGGTTGCGACAGGTTGCCAATCACATGAAACGTATACCTTTTGGGCCCTATTCAACTGATCGTCAAAGAAATCCAACCCGAAGTCAAAGGAGCTTTTCGGTTCCGTAGCAAGTTTTAGAATCGCGTCTTCTGGCTCAGGAAAAAGGAGTTTTCGACCACAATCTTTTGATACGTAGTACTGCAGAGAATAAAGCGCTCTCGTTGCGTATCGCGCAGCGATGTCCGTATATATAAATTGGATATTGAATTCAGTTGATCCTATTTCGATATTTGGCAAAGCGGGTGCGATGAATGTTATGGTAGCAGTTCGCCGTACGACACCTATCATGTACAAATCAGACTTAATTGATCGAATTTCGAAACTCAACTGTACACGAATGCTTCATACTCGACCCCATCAAACGGGGAAATCGCACGAATGAGAAGGGCATCGCCAATACGAATACGTGGAGAATCTTCGAGCACACCAGGTACAATCACTTCCCACAATTGCAGCCCCCTACTTTGTTTCTTTTGAAGTGGAGAGGATGTGCTGATAGTTACTCCATACAACGTGAATCCCAACATTTCTTGCGTTCGTGCTTCCACTTCCATCGAAGTCAACTCAGCGAAATGCTGGGCATATGTAGAAGGAGAAAGAGTAGTTATTGGAGTGTTATTTGGTGTTGATAAGACAGGCGGCACTTGGCTGATAGATTGTGCGATTTGGACAACAGGAACCTTGGGTTTGAAACTACATAGGAAGGGAAGAGCAGGGCAGTGAGTAGACAGTATTAATATTATCAGGGGCATTACGGATTTCCGGGGCTTGGAGAGACCCATGAAAGGATGTAGTTGATGGGGTTTGGAGTTGGAGGTGGGATCCCAAGGAGCCGAGTTGCTGGCAGAGCATTGATATCTATACATGCCTGAGAACAAGTTGCTTTCAAGCATTTCTGGAAGAACGCACCTTTTACGAATTGAGAGACGAATGGTTTAGCAAAGATGTTAAGTTGATTGACAGGGTTTCGACTTGCGCGGCTGTTACTGGGGCTTTGGACTACGCTTTTCGAAGAATTAGAATACAAGTTTAACCATTGTGGCCTTGCATTGGTAATGGCTGTATCAGGTTTCTTGGTGGGAGCATCGGATTGATCTCTGCTTTGCTCCATTTGCTGATAAATATTATGCATAAGCGAGACTTTCTTCTGCTTATTTTATAGAGATAGAAAGGAGAGAAGTTAAGTTTCCTATTCATCGCTCAACGATGAAAATCGTTTCTGTCCAGTTGAAAGTCCTCCTCGTTTCCTTAATTACTTCATGACATGATATTCATTCTCACTCGTTATGAAATCGAAAACGAAACAAATGAAATCAAGGCTTCGTCATTGGATGTCATCTGTTCCGACTGCAAAATTCGCAGCAAAATTCCCTCATCACCACTTCAAAGAAGTTGAACCAAAATGCATCCAGCCTTCTCTCTCCTTCTCCTCCTGCTCCACTCAGTCTCCGCCCATTTCGCCGTAGACGTTCCAAAGTCACGACCCTTCGATGAGCCGTTACAACCTGTTGCACCATGCGGCGGTCAACCCCTCGGCCCAAGAACCCGTTTCCCAATCGGTTAAGTACTCCCATCTCTTACATTCACAAAAAACTAACCTTAACCACTCGAAAATAGTCGGCGGTCTTATCAAGGGAGCACTTTACCACCCTTCTGGCCTTGGAAACTTTTCTGTCGTTGTCAGCGATGCACCTCAGCCAGCTGATTTTGGAAAGACGTACTTTTCAGAGGGCACTAATGTGAGGTTTACGGCTGGGTTTGGTCTACTCGGCCTGTGGACTTGTCCGCTGTTCCGGGATGTGTGGATGGAGCGAATGTTACGTTTCAGGTTGTTATGAGTACGGTTGATGGAATTTTGTATTCGTGTATGGATGTGGTGAGTGTTGGGTTTTGTTGTGTAGAGGATTTGCTAACGTTGCAAACATAGGTGTTGGATAAGAGTTTAAACACTGAGATTAAGGCAGAAGCTACAAAAGTTGCATCTGCAGCTGCTACTTTGACAGTGTCCAAAACTTCTAGCAGTGTCAAGTCCGTTGGTTTTGGAATTATGGTAATTTTCCTTTTCGGTGTCATAATATAACACCTTTTATTGCTCAAGAATAAAATAAGCATACTTGGCAATGCATTTTAGAAAAATGATACAATGTTCGGCTTTTTCTTTCGAATATGATCCTGCATAGCGACTCTCCCATCACTGAATTCTATGGTCATGATGAGTAAGTTTTAAGAAAAACCAGGACTATAAACCCAACTGCTTTTGTTCGACAAGGCTCCCGCAGTTTCGTATCCTTTGTGCAAATGCGCGGCGATATTCATGCTCTCTGTAGGATCAAAAGAGCTTCGTCTGTGGGCTTTGTATACTTTGGCCTGGGTTTGCAGTTTTGAAAGCGGAATCGATACTCTATAATGATCGTGAACAAAAGTTACGATTATTTTTTAAAGTTCGTATTACTTGACGGGGGGCTCTTCTGTGGCCAAAAGACCTTCATTATTCATGAAGGGAGTATGGGTTGCTCGTTCGGGAAAGAGACGATCGTTGATAGTGAAGAATCCAGTCACTGAAAGAATAAGTAAAATCGATAGAATGCATCGATTACATACTGTAATACTCCGTGTCGACTTCTCTATCATCTATATCTAGTGGGTCAGATTGTTTCGGAGACTTGGGACCTAATGGTTCATCCCGGGTATAGTGTTTATACATATGGGCTGTCCGCTCTGGGCTAAATGCAAAGTGAGATAACCATAATCTGGGACTAATAAGGTAATATGGCTGACCTCCGTGCTTCCACCTCGTTTGTACACAAATCGGGATGAAGAGCCCGAAACTGCTGCATATCTTTGTAATAATCATCATCTTTTCGCAAAGCTTCTTCCACCTATTCGAGTACTATTTAGAGGTGTGGTGCGAACAGGAATCAATTCCGATATCAACTCACAGAGTATTTCAGTCTCTCGTTGTGAAATTGGAATATCGGACTCGGAGAGCGACGCGCGGCCCTACTGTGTTCAATACGCGACTGGACGCGCTGGACGAGTTTCTCCTTCTCAGCGGGAGAGGCGACACGTGGCGAGTTGTTGAAGCGTGGGCGGGAACTCGTTGGCGACGGCGACCGGGCATCCCTTGATTGGGTCTTACTGAATTGATCTTGAATTTGAATTGAGGGAGTTTGTTGTCTGATTTGCGGACCCTGTTTTGGAGGTAGTTTTTGTTTGAGTGTGAGGAGGAAACCCACACACAACACACACACACCACACTAGTCAATAACCGGATCAATCGGCGGTGCGTTTCTCTTCTGAGTAGTCGGACTCGCCCACGAACGCGCACGTGGTGTCCGCGGTGTTCTGATTGGTCGAGCCGCCGCCGCCGCCGTCGGACTTTGAAGCGCCGCGTCGTCGAGTCGCGCCACCGGTGTCCCGTTCGACGTGTATCCCGCTGGAAGCACGTGCCCGAGATCGTGGAGGGCCTCGCGTACTCGTCGAAGGGCCGTGCGGGTCTGTGTCCGGAGGTGCGAAATGTCCGATTGCATCAAAGTGTTAGAAAGAAAACACAAAGAAAATAGACATGAAAACATCGCAATTCAATAAGATACGACTGACAAAACACAGCATGAATTTGGTACAGACACCCAGCTAGATCCAAGAGTTTGCATTTTCCACAAGGTCTTGTCCTTTCCAACTCCAAGAATCGACCCGTCTGGTTGCTGTGCAGTACGAGTGACTACCCCTGAATTTGGAATAAGCTGCCAATTGGCAGTTAAGCTGGCTTTGGTGTACAATTGATTGTCTAAGCCAACACCAAGAATTCTTCCGTCAGCCAACACCGTAACGTCGAACACTGATCCCGAGTTGGGAATTAGCACCCAGGTTCCAGTCAGTCCAACACGTGAATAAAGCAGATTATCCATTCCAACTCCTACATAAGTGGTTTTATCTGCAAAAACAGCAATGCTCTTCAATTGCCCAGAATTTGGCGCCATAGTCCAACTGCCACTGATGGAGGTCGTAGACCACATTGAATTGTCTGGGGCAATACCCACAAAGCCACCACTAACATAAATCAAATCAATTAGTTGCCCTGGTGCACCTGCAATCTTGCTCCATCCGCCATTAAGCCCATTTTTGGAGTACAATAAATTGTCAGTTCCGACTCCTATAATTTGTGAAGTTGATGCCGTTATCAGTTGTCCGCCTACTGTGTTCCATTGTTGACCAACCATGTTCCCTGTAAAAAGTAACGTAAGACTCTGATGTAAGTACTTACATTCAAACAAAATACCTGGTGGATCATACTCGCAAACAAGCATTTCACAACCATCACCGTATCCACGAGCACATCCTACACTCGTAGTAGCTCCCCAGAGCACTTGACTCGCGTGGTTATAGCTATTAGGGCCACTTCCGACTGGAATTGTTGGAATCGCCTCTGCATTCCAACTATTCACAAGTGCGTCCACACCGTAAAGCGATCCTATGGGAAACCCGGCACCGCCAAAACACCAAGCGAGATTTTGCCCATAGGGCCCATATCCTCCATGCGGCGATACTGTGTCGACACACTGAGGGAATGTGGCTGAATGTGTGGCCCACTCGACAGCCTGCGTAGAAACAGTATCACTCCATTGAAGCGGCCCAATTCCATTCGCTGCACGAAAGTCGTTGTGTAGGCGGAGGATCGTTGCGACGTCAGATGGGCTCAAGTTGGTTGACATATTTTTTTCTGTGGGGGGTTGTTATGAAAAGTGACAATTCTTTTGTTTTTGTCGGACTTTCGGAGACTCAAAACAAACATTTGAACGTTATCCATTTATTCATAAGGAACCATAAGGTTAATAAGACACAAAGGAAAGAACACAACACGAATTTGGTACTTGAATCATACAGATTTTGCTTTTTCCACAACCACTTATCCATTCCAATACCAAGAATGGATCCATCTGGTTGCACTTTCCTGAACCAGAGTTAGTGGGAATGTTGCTGAATTGGTCCCATTTCAGTGGCAGCACCCCGCGTGCCGCACGGTAGGAGTTGTGAAGACGGAGGATGGAATTGATTGCGTCGGAGTTGAGGTTAGTTGACGTTTTCAAGAGCCTCAAGAAGAGAATGAGCCATGCTTTTAATTTCATTGAATGAGGCTGTTCGACCTTCTGATCTCTAAACTTCTAATGAGGCATTTATTTGTAAGAGGCATTGCAAGGAAACGAACTGCATAGAAAAAAATGAGATTACAAGCTGTAAGAAACAATAGAGAGGACGCAACAGGAATTGGGCACATATGTCCATCCCGAACCCAAGGTTTGCATTTTCCAAAGAGATTTGTCCATTCCAACACCAAGAATGGATCCATCTGGCTGTTGCTTGGCACGAGTAACCGAGCCAGAGTTTGGAATGTACTGCCAGTTAGCGTACAAATCAGGCTTGACGTACAATTGATAGTCAAGACCGACACCAAGAATACGACCATCTGATAAAACCGAAATATCAAAGACTGCACCAGAATTGGGAACAAGGTTCCAGCCTCCACCCAAAGTTGATTGTCCAAACCTACACCAACATACGTAGTCTTATCGTTCAAGAGAGCAATACTCAAGACACTCCTGAGTTGGGAACCAATGACCAGGCACTCGTAAGTGAAGTGGCAGACCACAAGGTATTATCGGAGCAACCCCCACAAATCCAGTCGGGACTTTGATCAAATCAATCAACCCAGCACCGGAATTAACTTTCGTCCATTGGCCGTCAAGAGCGTTCTTGGAGTAGAGTCTTGTGTCCGTTCCGATTCCAGTGATCATTGCACCCGTAGAACCTAGCTTTCCACCAACAGTATTCCACTGTTGTCCTATAAAATTTCCTGGATAAACGTTGTCAATACTTGGTTATCAAAGTATGAGAATAAGGGCAGTAATATCACCCACCTCTAGGGAAATAGTCGCACACGAGCACATTACAACCCTGTCCATTCACCTTAGCGCAACCAACGCTGGTAGTTGCACCCCAAAGCATTTGCGTTGCGTGGTTGTATGAGCCCGGGGACTGAGGAATAGCTTCATCCGACCAGCCTTTGATCAAGCCTGTCACACTATAAAGCTGATCGACGGGATAGGAAGGAGAGTCTCCCCAGGATGAGGCAATGTTTTGACCGTACTCTCCTTTTGGTCCGAATTCACCGTGGGGGTACGTTGTGTTGGTACAATGTGGAAACGTTGCGGATGCTGTTGCCCAACTGACGGCATAGTCTGCAATGTTTGAGGCCCACTGAAGAGGTGCAATGCCGTTACTTGCGCGGTATGCATTGTGAAGGTCCACAATCGTAGTGATATCCGTAGAGGTTAGTGCGTTCGGCATACTGTTTGGTACAGTGGTTCCGGAAACTTATTTTTGTCGGAGATGCCGAGTGAACCACCCCTTAAATTTGTGGCATTTGAAATCGGTTGTCAAAGATTTGTGCTTGGATTTGAATATATTCACTTCTCTTTCTTGAAACGATAAAGTGCAACATGATCCCCAATATAGTCTTCATCTCCTTCGCTCCCAACAATCTGCCGTTTCACATTCTTGCTTTTGAATCCCCGATCTTTCATTAATGTTAGAAACTCTTCTGAAACACGTGGATCACGATGTTCGTGCCCAATCCACACATCTGTTTTCCGATCACTCAGAGCTGCTATTGTATCCACAAGTTTGACCACAGCCTCCATTGCGAAAACTACATCAGCCCCAAGAATAAAATCAAATGGTGCCATGGATTGAATTTGTTCCGGAATTACAGGAGGTGAATTCCATTCCAGGGGAATAACCGTTGCTTTCTTGTTTGCGATGTTGAGGTTGTCGCTAACAGCAGATTTGATTGTATTCTGCCCTGCATTCTTTTCAAGGAGACCCATCACGTCGGGGTGGTCGATATCTGTCAGGAATACGTTTGCTCCAAGCTTTGCACATGCAATTCCAACTATTCCGGTTCCTGATCCTGTTTCATGGATAATTTGTTCAGCCTCCATAGAGTTGAGATTGAAGCCGATGCTTACCCAAATCTATGCAGGACTTTCCCGCTAAGTTCAGCTTATTTTTGCCAGCTTCAGCCGCCTGGGCAAGTAGTCTCAGATTAGTTCAACTGTCAACTACGTGGTTGAGATGATCACCAGATGCCGTGCAAGAGCTACTCCTCCTTCCCATACAGTTGTTCCTGACTCATTTGATTCGGTACTTGTATTCAGCGTCAGTTTGATCGCAGCAGAAATACTGATTTGAGCCATTCTTGGGAGGAAGTCTGGGTCAAAAAAAAGAAAGCAGAAGAAGGATGTTATCAATACTCCGCCGCGTTCCGCCTCGACTCCTCCGCACAAACTTATTTGCTCCGTCCATTATACCCATTCGCCTCAAAGTAACGATCCCGCCAACAGCAACAGCAGCAACAGCAACAACGAAACCAGGGAAGCCACAACCAAAAACCAACACCCAAACACCGGCTTCCCAAACAAATCCCAATGGCCTGCGCAACTCCGCAATTCCTTTCACCGATATCACTCTCATCTCACCCGGAAAGGGCCAGGCCCCACAAACCACAACACTCCAAGCTGCCCTTGCCGACCTCAAAGGAACACCTCAGGATATCGTTCTCGTAGATGCGTCATACGCACCGTTCCCGCTTTGTCGTGTCGTGACGACCTCAGACACGGATAAACTCGCGTCTGCTGCTGCGGCGGCTGCAAAGTTGTTGGCTGCACCACGGAACCAGCAGGTTGTTGATGCGCATCCAACCGTTCTGGTTGTTGGAGTTGGTGTTAAGACTTCAAAGGAGGCGCTTGCAATGTGTCGTCCTGGAGAAGACTTGGTATTGGTGGGTGCTGGTGCTCCACCGAAAGAGGGAGAGAAAGCGAAGCCGCCTGCGTGCAAGATTTTGAACAGAAAGGATTTGGAGACGGCGGTGGAACTTGGGAAGAAGGCTTATAAATCTATGAAAGGGAGTTCTGAAGCGTCGTCAACTCCGGCTCCAAAATCGCATAAAAATGAGGTTAAGGACATTGAAATCAAGACTGGAATTGGGGCAAATGATTTGGGTGTCAAGGTGAAGAAGATGGGGGAGTTGTTGAAGAAGGGTTATGCTGTTCAGCTGAAACTCAATGACACGTTGAAATCACCGAAGAAATCCGCTGAAATGCTTAATAGCATCAAAGCTCTGCTGGAAGAGGCGGGTTTGCAGTGTGAGGTCAGTGAGGTTGCGAAAGGTGTCAAGAAAGATTCGCCAGGTAAAGAAGATAAAGAGGACAGGTTCAGAACAAGATACATAATTCGTGCGAAATAAAGAGGGTTTTCACGGAATACTTATTCACACGAAGTTTTAAGTACTAGAATCACAAAGGTTTATTGAATTAATCCAGCTTGATATTCTTATATATAGTTCGAATAAATTTCTTGGCAGAGTAATGACCAACGAAACCTAGAGCTACAATGAGAATTGGACATACCAAAAACCTTTGTCTTACCCAAAATCAAAAAGATTCCAAAACACATCAGTAACGTATATCCAAAGTACCAAGTTGTTTGAAATAGTCCGTGCATTCTAAGGTAGTCTGGTTAGTTACTGTCATTAAAACCCAGTGAGAAGTACCTTGTTCGGGCCATAAAGTAATAGATCGAGTACAAGAAAATGTAAAACGCAGTCGATCCTCCCGAAAAGAACATCACCCAGTTCCATCGATGATTTTCAGCATTCAGCAAGAAATCTTTGTGGGGTGAGATTTTAGCTTGACACACAAATCAGAAACCGAACTCACAAGTTGCAACAACGGATACGCAAGAAGTCACAAGAACGAGAATTAAAAACACCAACATCATGAATCCAAACACATAGTAGCTTCGATACGCCCAGAACGATGTGAAAATGTAGTACATTTCGATAAAGATGGCCCCAAACGGAAGAATTCCCGATGCAGCAACTACAAACACAGGATCCGCGTACCACTCACAGTCTGGAATTTGACGCGGAATAGGGTTGATTCTACACACAGCGTCATTGACGCCATACCAATTCTTTCCAAGCACAACACCAAGGAACGAAAGAGGAAGCACGATCAGCGCCCAAATAACAACTACAGTAATCATGGATGTGAATGGAATCGCGCGAGAAGAGTTTTGGTAGATTGAGACAAAGTTGATAGCGAGGACCATCAACGCGACAGTTCCTGGCCAGAGTCCAGACGAGACAAATACGAGTCGGGCCCAGTTTTTGCCACCGTTGCGGGTGTAGTATGATCCGGCGTAGAAAGCAGAGAGAATGGAGCTGATTGCGTAGAAGAATAGGGCGACAGAGATGGTGTGTCCGTTCCTAATGACGTAAACAATAGGCGAATCAGTGACGACGTATACGGCATTTCATAGTTCAAAGCATACTCAGTCTCTACGTCGGCACAAACAGCGTACAGAATCACAATGAAAGCCAAAATCCCTAATTGCAATCCTGAGCCTAGTAATCCCGACAAGGCGGTCAAGTGAATAGGAGGACGGAAAACGTCTCCGTGAATTTGCTTCCATCCATATTCATCGCTGACATCATCTGCATCCAAAAATCCGTCTTCGCCAATCATTCCCTCATATCGGATCATATCCTTCTTCAACGTTCGCATGAGAATGACAACGACGAGACCCATCGTGAAGATTACAATCATTGAAGAATTCATGATGGAAAACCAATGGATCTGGATTCCAATTGGATGAAAGTTAGCTTATGAGATAATACATACAGACAGAAACCAAACCTTGTTTTCAAAGAATGTGATGTGGTTCTTGAAACGATTTGCAAACAGCTCATCTGTTTCCGTCCACTCGACAGAATAAGAAAACTCAATCCGCTGGACGATATCGTCTTTTTGGGAATTCCGAGGAACTTCGGTTTCGTCAAGAAGGGGCACTTTCTCGGATTCTACTTCGACATCAATGATTTGATTCTTGTTGTATTTGAATTTGAAGGTTTTGTGCGTGTAGAGGAAACGAGTGATTGGTTTCGTTGAGGTGTCGAATTCTCCGATATAACCATAGACCGGAAGATCATCTTTTCGATATTAGAGCATGCAATTTTAGAAGGAGTGCGTACCAATGATCATCTTGTACCAGTAATGCCTATCGATAGCGTATGTGAAATCCAATATTCCGTCTTTGGTCAGCTCTCCCACACAGAGCACCTTGTTTTTCACAGGCACTGCAAATACGTTCCATTAGTTTCAGACTATATTCAGTGATGCTTACCCTTGAAGTCAATCTCAATCCCAGTGAACTCCATGTTCACTCCCAGCAATGCTTCTCCAAGGCTCTCGTGTCTGTGGCCAACAACAGCATCTCCCTTGCAGAACGGTAATTGAAAGTAATCATATGTCTCTTGTCTGTGGGAAGGAAACGAGAGTGAGATGGAGGATGTAATGAAAGTGGGGACGCCGCACCGGTTTGCGTAAGGACCAATACCGTTCACCCAGGGAACCTATTTCACAACACGATATCAGAATCATCATCAACGAATGCAAAGCAAAAGTGCATCGAGGTACCACTTGTTCCTTGTCCTATTGTAGCAATGGGGGGTTGAGGGGGGCAGGGAGTGATGAGTACAAGTCCGGTTAAAACACGAGCAACACAAACTTGGTAACGATGCGAATGCTCGTCAGCACGGACAACTGACGCTGCTAACAGAAGAAGCAGCGAAGACGCCAGTTTGGACATGAACGAAAAACAAAGTTTCACCGAGAGAACAACTTTCTACTCAACAACAAACAACAAGATCCGAAAATGAACTTGCGCCGGGTCAAAGTGTACCAACTTGACTCAGACGGCGCGTGGGAAGACAAGGGCACCGGTTCGGTGGCAGTTGCGTGTCGTTCTTTTGTTTGACTTGACTTGTTCCGCTCGACTCGTTGTCTTAGTTGTCTCTCCAACTCAATTCAGGTCTCGCCCGCGCTCTGCATCGAAGTCGCCTACGAAACACCGCCAGAAACAGTCGAGGGTTCCGACCCGCCGCTGCTCCTCAAAACTCGCATCAGAAAGGACCTCGACTTTATCAGACAGCAAGGTTTGTCCGTCTCGCTCGCTTTCTTACTTACTCACTCAATCCTCCGCGCCTCAGATACCCTCATTGTTTGGACTGAAGATGACGGCTCTGATATGGCTCTCAGCTTTCAGGAGCAGGAGGGCTGCAACACTCTCTGGTGTGTATTTTGTGCCATCCCCCACGTAGTAGAACTGTCCTGCCAATATCTGGAAACATGGTTGTCGTTCGGCATATATGAAGCACGGAAATCTCATTGGCGAAGAAACAATACTTCCTTCGACCGTCGCTCCTCAAACAACTGCGGATGTCGGACCTCATCCAACTTCAGCGCCCAAACGTCTAATGACATTGCTCAAACCATGCGCTAAAATCTATGCTCTCATACTGGTAGGAACACGATTCGTCAGGCCAAAAACAGGCTCAATGGAGTTGAGGGAGGCACAGACATTGATATTGACAACTTGCCATTCACCAACAATGGTAGGCCTGTCTGAATTCAATACTTTTTTTATTAACCCTTTTTGAAAGGAGACGACGAAGATTTGAAGGAGGATGACCGACGAAGCGAAAACGGAATCAACTTACCTGTTCCTTCAATGAGCACAATCAAAGAAATCGAAGAAATTATGTTTGCAGCCTCGAAAGGAGCGTATGGGCGGGGACAACTGAGTCGTGCCATTCAACAGGACGTAAGCTTCGGACATTTCTGCCGATCGAAACTCATTCCTTTCAGAACTTTATTGACAAGTTGGTTCCGCTTTTGGAAATGTGCGAGGATTTGGAAAGTCTGGAAGAGCTGTATTCGCTCTCACATATAGTCAAGATGATTGGTACGTTCGATGATAAAGTAGACCACAAGTTGACACCCATGTAGTGTTCCTGAATGACTCCAAAGTATATGACTATATTCTGAAAGACGAGATCTTTCCTTTCATTGTGGGGACGTTGGAATGTGAGTTGTGGCCATAGTCTGAATACGCAATCTGACCTTGCCCAACCCAGACGATCGTGAATATCCAGCTGCGAAGACATCATATCGACAGCAAACTAGTGCCGCAAAATTTAAGCAGCTTCTTCCAATCCCCGACGCAGCTATTGCCTTGAAGATTACTCAGACATATCGCATTCAGTTTCTTCGAGATACAGCCTTGGCTCGAATGCTTGATGATGGAACGTATGCAGCTATGAATAGCATGGTTTTCTTCAATCAAGTAGATATTGTGGGATGGTTCGTGAATGCTGGACCTGGGGAGGATTATCTGGCCAAAGTCATTGGGATTCTCAATGAAGAGGATATCGGAGAAGAAGGATTATCCGTACAGCGGGATGATGTCGTTCTGTTTCTTCATGAGCTGAGTACAGTTGCTAAAGGGATGCAGTTGACTCTTCGGGCCAGTTATTATCGGTTAGTTCAAATCATGTTAGAGACAGAAGCATTAAACCTGGGTTTCAGGACGATGGCAAAGCTGGGACTCTTTGCAATCTTCGATTATACACTTGTCCATGAAGACATCAAAGTTCGGTTGGCCGCTGCCGCTATTTTAGCTTCAATTTTGGATCACGATCCTGCATTAGTTCGGTCGTTCTGTATGGCTCAGGTAAACAAAATGTTGAATCTCCTATTGCATACTGATGTACATACCAGCAAAAACAACAACAGCCTCAACTTTTGATCAATCTGCTAATAAATCGGTTTCATACCGATCCGGATCCCGGCCTGCAATCGCAACTGTCTGAATTAATTCGAGTAGTACTGGAGGCTGATGAACCGGCCGGCGCGGTACCAGCAACGGAACAATCGGAACTTCACGACTTTCTAAACCTATTCTATGAAAAATGCATCGCCTCGCTCGTCGCCCCCATTTTCACCGTTACGCCAGAATCCATAAAAACACTGGATGGAGAACCAGCCTCAATCATCACCCACATTGTCGGTCTATTATCATTCGCGGTTAAATCACATGCCTACAAAAGCAAATATTACATCCTTCAAAGCGACATGACTTCAAACCTTATACTCCTCCTCCGCGCCAAAGAATCGTACGTGAAACTAGCGGCGCTGCGGTTTTTCCGAACATGTTTCGGAATGAAGGATGAATTCTATAACCGGCATTTTCTGAAGCATGACATTTTCAGCGCAATCTTGACTTGCTTGAAGAGTACGGAGGGGCGATATAATTTATTGAATTCGGCATGTCTGGATGTGTTTGAGTTCATACGCAAGGTTTGTAAATTAATGAAGTGCTTTCAATATCCTGATCTTTGCATACAGGAAAACATCAAAAGTCTTGTATCAAATCTCGTTCAGAACCATAAATCAAAGTTTATTGATATCGACTACGTTGACACGTTCAAGGGGTTGATTCTGAGGCATGAACAGAATCAGGAAACACCTGTAACGAGTCTTGGGGCTGAGGATGATGAAAGGTGGGATTCTCTTACTGTTGTTACGAATTACTAACTTGATTCAATGAAGCTCGAAGCCTTCAAGTAAACCCAACGCGAATGGATGGGACAATGCAGAAGAAGCCTATTTCGATGAATCAGATGATGAATTGGATCCTGAGCCAGCTTCTAAGCCAGAAACGACGACTGCTCCATCACCGAGACCGCAAACGGGTGGAAAAACTGTTCCACACATTACAACGGCAACATTGCTGGCTCGAAGTGGTCTACCCATGAAACGAAGCGCGTCACCGCTTGGTCTTGTGGATTACGATGATGACGACGATGAAGATGATATGTTCAATATCATGGCGAAGCGGTCAGCTTCGCCGATCAGCTCGGTGCCAAGTCCGACGGCTTCAAAGAAACTGGAGGAAGGAAGCAGTAATGGAGGGACCAATAACGGGGCGAGTACACCTGGGGGTGGTGCGAGGATTTCGTTCACTCTCAACAAAGGAAATTCGTCTACCATGAAGCGAAGGCGAACGGGCTCTTTTTCAGGGGAAGAGGAAGGTGGAGGTAGTCAAATGGATACAAAAGGATGAATTTGGTGGTTATTGAAATTTTGATGTTGCTGTCGTTATTTTGGGGGGAGTTGTTACCAAAAGTAGAACTGTTTATTGCAAAAAGAAATGGATTGGTATTTATCAAAAAGAAAATAAGGTGACAATCGATGTGAGATCAGAGGGCATAGACGGGGTTGTAGATGCAGAACTTTTGATATCCGTAGCTATCAGTGAACTGAATGTTTACGGCTGATAAGAGACCTGTTTGGGATCTCTGAGCTGTAGGTGGTGGGATATTGAAGTTGACGACGAAGTTCCCGCGTGAAACTGGACATGTTACACCACTCTTGCAAATATCAACCGTCTGAGAATCACAAGACAGTTTAAAAAAGAAACTTCACGCGATTGAAGTTTTAACACTTACAATACTTTTATCACTTCCCTCAACCGCAAGTCCCGAAGTGTCCTTCAACGTGTAATTGAATTCTACTGTTCCACCCAACCACGCCGTATCAAAGTTTGTACCCGTCAATTGAATATTAATTGGATTCGGTGGATTGTACGGCGACACGTATATGCTCTTAATGTGCGCTGTGCCGCCACAGAAGAAGAATGTATTGTTGGCTTTCACGTTCAGTCCGCGTTCCTCAAAATAGTTGTCGCGATAAACTGGACGTGAAGATGCGGTCGCGGCAATTGCGAGAGTGGCTGTAAGGATTGTACCAAACATGTAGAACTATTCTTGAGTCTTGTGTTGTTTTGGTTGCGAAAATGTTGACGTATCAATTTCCGTGAAGTACAGTATGATTCTGATTGGTAGAATCACTGAAGAAGCAAAAAATACCTAGAATTACTGTTTATTATTTTATCGCATTTGTGATTTACGATTGCAACCCTCTTTTTCGATATCAAGTAGAAAAATAATAAAGATTTAAACAGCGTAAGACGGGTTGTTGAGACACAAAAACTGTTTGTTTGAGCCGTCAGTAATAGTGATGGTTGCGTTCGAAACCAATCCGATTTTTGATTTGGATTGACTTGGAGTTGGGATCTGGAAGCTGACACTTCCAGTTTGAATAGGGCATTGGATTCCTGCCAACGTGCAAAGGTCGTATTCCTGTATAGTGGGAAGTATGTTAGAGATGCGAGCGTTTGTTTGACGTTACTGGACTCACTCTATCATCAGAAAACAACCGCTTTCCAGTGGGCAAGAAAAGCGTGTAAGCGAAATCAACAATTCCGTTGTTGAGTGCAGTGATGGTGTTTCCAGTGTACTGAACAACAATTGGATTTGGCGCGTCGTATGAACTGTAAAACCTTACGTTAGTTATGGAATGCGAGAGGAAATTGAGATTCCTTGTCTTTACCTCACAATAATCTGCTTTACGTCGGCAGAACCTCCACAGACTGTCCAGCCAGAGGAAATGAGTGGTGCATCTCTTTCGTCCAAAAGGACAGGTCTAGCTGAGGTCAATGTAGCAAATACAGTAGCAAGAGAGATGAGCGAGCACTTCATGGGAAGGGTGGTTGGTGGTTTTTGTTGGTTGAAATTGTAAAAGCGATTCGCTTGCTTTGTGATTGGGGCTTTCGTCCCTTCCAGATTGAAATAAACAGAATCACTTTCAAACTACCGCGTATAATTATCACGCATATCGTTTTATTCAGAGGTATCGATAGGAATTAAAAGGAATATAGGGCTTAAACTGGGTACGAAGTGCTTGAAAGGCACAAAAACAACTTGTCATCCTGATCATAGATACTGATTGTAGCATTCATAAAATATTGCTTCTGAGGAGGACTTTTTTGAATCGTTGGACTTGGAATTTGAATGTTTGCTAGCATAAATCCTGGGTCATAGGGACAATACGTTCCTTGTAACGAGCAAAACGCGTATGGTTTCACCTAATAACTCAATTTCAGCTCGTATTTAACAACTAGAGGAAAACTTACAGGTCCAGTTTTGCGAATTCGAACATATCTTTTTCCGTTTTGTACTTCCGTGAGTCCATACTTGAACGAAACCTTCCCATCCTGTAACCCCTTGGTATTATTCGTATTTGCGTTAAGTTGAATCGAAATGGGGTATGGAGGAGAATATGGCGAAACGTTCAAGGAATAGATTGTGGCATATCCACCACAACTCTGCCACCCTTCCATGATGGAATCACGGTCCTCCATAGACACAGGCCTGGCATATAAGGACAGTGAAGCGAATATCAGTGCAATGAGTAGTGCGGCTTTGAACATTGTGTGTTTTTCGATTCTTTCCACCAATCAAAAACAATAAATTGACAGAATTGGGGGGTATATTTGTCACTAATATCAGCGAATTGCAATAGAAATAGAAAGATTGAGAAAAATGTTGAAGATCGAATCAAACGGCGTAGGCAGGGTTTGTCACGCAGAGATAGACGCCTTGGTTTTGGTCAAAGACAGTCACGTTCACTTGAGCAATCAAGCCTTGGGATGAAATGGCGAGTGTAGGTGGTGGAATCAAGAAGTTGAGTAAGTTGAGTCCTGTTGAGACTGGGCATGAGAAGTTTGGGAGACCGGTACAAAGATCGTAAATCTATGGTAGGATTTGTTCAGACAAATGGAAATTTGTACGCGGTTTAATTGTTTAATCACCTTAGTGTTTGTTACAAGGTTTCTGCCAGTCACTGGGTCCATGACGGAATACCGGAAGACAAGGTTACCTGAAGTGAGACCATTGGGGTTTGGGTTGTTGCCGCTGCTTTGGATCGAAATTGGATATGGTGGAGTGTATGGACTGATGTTAAGGTTGTTCACAGTAATATATCCACCACAAATTTGCCACCCATTTGCAACGACGGCTTGTCTTTCCTCAAGAGGCGCAGGCAAAGCGTTTGAACTAAGTGCGATGCTTGCAAGAGTGATAAGAGACTGGAAGAGCATGGTACTTATTGAGGGTAATTTTGTTTCGATTTTCTTTCCTTCATTGTCATTTGACAATTGTGAGAAGCGACAAAGGAAACAAAGAGAGCGAGACAATGATCACGAAAAGACAATGCGATTGGACACAATGGGTGGGAAAAGCGTTTCGATAGGATTGTTCCTTTAATTGATTACTGCAGTTACTATGCACCAATAGTGTAAATAAGAAAATCAGATTTCCCGAAATACTGAGTAGCTAATTTCCGACCTTCTACGGTCGGCTGTGAGAATGCCATAGCTTCTTTATCCAATGTACAGCCAAACAAGAATCGCCGCCTTCAAAAGTTGGTTAGATTTTCAAATAACTTATGTGTTTTCCACAAACCTGCACGCATCCAATAGTTTAATAGCAATTCCATTTCGTCTGTGTTTCTTTGAAACCCATACTCGACTGATTCCGCACACTGCTGGCTCACTATTACTGGAATCACTTGAGGCATATAAGTTCTATCATCTTCGCAAGGAAGGTCCTACAAACCAGCTTATCAAGTCTTCATTCTCATCAACGCCGTCAATATCACCCGCACTCAGTCTAAATCCAGACTCGATGGTTTCGGCAAGCACGCATCCGATAACTTTTGATTTTGCAATATAGAGAAATAGTTTGCATCGGGCGAGAGATTCGGGAGAGATGGGGACAGCACCCAATTCCTGATTCACAACATCCAATATTTCAAGGCACTTTTTTTTTTGAGCAGGCGAAGCCGTAGCCATAGTGATCAAAATAATCTTTTCAGATAGAAGGTCGTGTACTACAACATCGTTAGCATAACCCTGTGTGTATATGTTTGTTTGTGGGTCAGAGAAGTCCGAAACTTGGAAGAGTACGCACGTTGTAGTCGATTCCGCCGATGACCGAGGCGTGAAACTTTGCATGAATTACGTCATCGTCGTGGGCGGAGCGGGCAAAGCGCATTCCGCAGTCCGGACAAGTGCGGCGACCTGCGTTCTTTTGTCCGAGATTGAGGATTGTTTGGACGGTTCGACTTGTTCGCGGCGGCGCTTTGGTTGGCAAGAAAGAGACGACGGGCGGCGGCGATGAGAGGGTTGTTGTTGTTGTTGATGTTGATGCGGTGCGGGTTGGGTCGCTTGAGTGGTTTGAGTGGTTTGAGTGGTTGCATCAGGGGCTTCGGTCGTTGGAGAAGGTGACGTCGTTGCCTTTGACGGTGCTGTTGACGGCGGTGGAGAACACGACGATCCACAACTGAGGCTTTCGATGGTTGGTTTGGTTGTCCGGGTGAAGAAGGAAGTGATGCGTGGGGCTACTGTTTCGTTCCGTTTCCTTTTCAGCATCTTCTCCTTTGTCCCAGAATTCGGACATATTATTACTTCTTAAATTTTATCTACTTACCTTCTTATAAACTTGGATTATATTTGTCCTGACGTGGCTTCTGCAACCGTTCAAACTTCAAAAAACACGTCAAAAACAACGATGGGCTCACCCGAAGAAGGCGCCAAACCCTGCCGTGTCTGCGATGGCTTCAAAACATTCTCATCAGATCAGAAAAAGAAGGATAAGGTCGATAAGCCAAAGAAGGCTGCCGTAGAAGCCAAACTACCATGTCCTCCTGACTCAAAGCAACTGGGCAGACACACTTGGACTTTCTTGCATACAATGGCTGCCTACTACCCAGATAATCCTACGGAAGCTGAGCAAAAGAACGCTTCTACGTTATGCGCTCGTTTTCAAAACTGTATCCATGTTCTTACTGTGCCCAACATCTTCAACAGGAGCTCAAAAAGACTCCTCCAAAGGTCTCTTCATCAAAGGAGTTTAGTCTATGGTAAGTCTCTTGATACTTTTCGTTCGCTTGATCCTTCTTTCTCATCCATCGATTTGAAATGCGTTTCGTCAGGATGTGTCAAATCCACAACGAAGTAAACGAACGACTCGGGAAGCCTCAATTCGATTGCTCTAAAGTATTTGAGAGATGGCGCGATGGATGTGCGGATAACTGAGTTACCAACTGAAGTTTTGACCTGAGGAAGAGAGAACGGAACAGTATGATCCCAATAAACTTGATGCCAGCTTTATTATCACTTCTTTCCTGTCGATGGTTCAAATACTTCTGTTTTCAAAGCATGCAATTGTCCTAAGTGTAGGTTTGAGCATACAACATCTTCATCGAATGACACGCAAACTTACCAATCTGCTGATCATTCATAATCTCGACCTTATCCTTCTCCAGGTTTTTGCCATACTTGGCTCCATCATCCCACCTCGAAACACTCTCCACTTGAGCTTTCATTGTGTCGTAATACTTTGTCCATTCTCCAATGAATCCGTTGAGCCACTTTTGGGACTCTGGACTTCCTGTGAGAGCTGACGCCTGTGAGCCTACTGCTGCTGCTGTTGATGAAGCTTCCTTGAGCACCTGTTTGTTCAGGTTTTAGACTGGTTGAGCGCGATCTTGTTTACACTTGCCTGGCGATGTCTGTTCCATTCATCCTTAATATACTTGTTTCCCATGAAACGGAGGGCTGGAGGGAGGTGCTTGTGGACCCGTCGAATGTTGCGATACAACTCAAGATGAGAACGAACAAAGGGCATTTCAGAGATGGAAAATACAGACAAATAGAAGTATAGAATTATCTTCTCACCTTTAAGACTACTTTCTGAATTAAGACTCCAAAATCAGCAACGATGTTTCGATTCTTGGCGGCTCTTCTTCTAAGCGCCTTCGTTCTCGCCCAGAACACATATATTGAAGGAGGAATCTATCAACAAATTCAAGCATTTGGGGCTGTTAGGATGCTGAATGCGACGGGTGTCACTGGACCTCAAAGTACGACAACAGCTACTCACCGTCCTGTCTCACTATTTATCCACATACAGCCAATCCCACGGTTGGAGTCGTATACCAAATCCTCAACACAAATGACCTCAACGCATTCCTGGCCTTCAGTCCCACCTTCGTCAAGTTTGCTGTTGTATTGCCCTATGCCATGTTTACTCCGTGCGTATCAACTTCAACTCTCTCCGAATATACTGATCTCGAATAATGGCAGATCGGTGATTGACTCACTGAGGGGCTCCAACAAACTTGCGGGTCTCATTGTCATTGAGAACCAAGGCCCCAACTTCCCTTCTCCCCCAACAGAGTCCCCTGATGATGCGTTCCCAAACTTTCAGTTCTCGCTTTATGCAAACTCGAGCACACCGCCACATGCATGGAACCCTAGTGTTAGTTGACTGTGTCTTAGACTCCAATTCCCAGGCTCCATACTGATTGTTTCACACGAAAACAGGGATCTAGTATGCTCTATCGAAGCTTTGACTTCCCGGTTTTCGTTATGCCTGTCAACTTGAATGATCTGTCGGCCTCGCAGTCAGTTGGGACTTTGTTACAGGTATCTCACTTGGTCAATACTGTGACTATTTCTGATGTTCTGTAGACTGCAAAATACAATCTGGACCGTGGATATACTCGATACCCGCTTTATTCTGTCGAATTCAATGAGTTTATGTGGGGTGCTGTTGATGCTTCTACCTGTTTACGACGAGGAACTTGCTCACCTGTTGGTGCTTCCTCTGTGTGGGGAACGTTTTCGTACAATATTTCGCGGAAGGACACAAAGAATGTGGTTGTGGTTTCGTCGCAGTTGGATGGGAACGGGTTTTTCCATGACTTTGTGACTGGGGCGGCGACGACTGCTTCTGGGTATGTGACTTTGTTGGCTGTTGCAAATGCGTTGTCTCAGGTGCGTTTCTTCGTTTGTGTTATTGCGGTTAACTTTTTGAGTAGAACCAAGCCGCTGTCACTGCTCTCCCATCTGATATCCTCTTTACCCTCTTTTCAACGGAAGCTTTTGGATTCGCAGGATCTCAACGCTTTATTCAGGATATTTCGTCGCCTTTCCAATGTCTTAAGTCTGTTGACGGTTCTACAACCACTTCTTCTTGTAATTACCAGGGCCCCTTCTGTGCCAATCCTTGCCAACCAACCGGTGGATTCACGAATCTTGATTTTAACAGAATCAGTGCGGTGGTGGAATTGAATCAAGTTAGTGCTCTGGGGTCAACCGGAAGTCCTCAGATTTTCTTGCACGTTGACGATGCGACGGATAGTGGAGTTCAAGATTTGGTGAAGTTGTTCACTGGAAATGCGAATGGTACGGGGAAGAAAATTGGCGTGATTGGAATGCGTCAAATGTGAATGTTAAGTTTGGGCCTGCAACCACCTCTGGAAAGGGATTAGGGCTGCCGCCTAGTTCGGCCATGTCGTTTTTGGCCAAGAAAAAGATTCCAGCTGTCGTGCTTGGTGATTTCCAGACTAGCTTTACGAACAAGTAAGTTTGTAAGAGTTGCTTTTTGTTACTCACTCTCACAAAAGGTACTACAATTCTATCTACGATGATGCTTCGCTATTTACATCTGATAATATCGCTGTGATGTGTGGTGTTGCGACTCAGACTGCTCGATCAGTGTTCCAGCTGGCCGGTGGATCATCGTCAGATGCTGGAAACTTCAATGCCAATTGCACTTGATTGCTGAGCTGTTTGACTGTTTCACCACAAACGCGACTTGTTCCCTGTTCCAATCTATTTACCGAAGTAAGAATCCTGAGTCTTGAATTCATCATCTGATTGCACTGCAATGAAATTAGATGACCAAGTATACAACACAAATTACCCCGGCATCTTCACACAAAGCGCCTTCACTTCAGTTCCTCCATATATGGTGTACAACCTACTCGCAAATTACACGGCAGCTAAGCGAGTTCCCGGTGCCTGTGTGAGCAACAGCAACAATCCAAACGACCCCAACTGTGGAAACGACCCAACAGTCAACTGTGTTGCAAACCAATGTGTATATTCGCAGACGTACCCTCACTACGCTTACGGACTCGGTATCGAGATGGACTACTCAACCTCAAAGTTTGTTGTTGTCGATGCAAAGAAACCAACTTGGGTGCAGAGCGGGTAAGACTTATCCTAAGGGAATACGAGCGTATGAATCTAAACTCGTTGATTAGGTATAACTCAACGCAGCAGCGTATTCGAACATTCTTGTCTGTTTCACCGCAATATCAAGGAATGCAAATCGGAGTTGGGTTGTCATTAACGTTGGTGGCTACTGTGGCTACATATTACATTCAGCGGTTCGTTGACGCGAAGTTTAACAGCAAATAAAGGAGAGACAGATAGTTCATTATCAATTAAATATATCTTCTTCAGACATATATACTGTGCTTTTAATTTACGTCCTTCTTTGAATCATATAGAATAGGAGGTGTTGAGTGGAGTGAGGATTTTCACGGATTGAGACCACAGTCACGCGATATTCTGGCTCCCATCAGCTCAGTAAACTTGCTGGTTTGCCCATAAAACTTGTTTGGCATTTCGTGGACGGTTGGAGGATACATTCCGTACATATTTGAGGTTGTCATATAAGTTGGCTCTGTTTCTTTGGTGTGTATTGCCAGGCACCTTGAGGATCGGGAGTTACAGCGTTTACGCTTCCGAAGAATATATTCCAACAAACCTGGACACTCAAATCGTCTTGGAAGTTTTTCACAGGCGTAGTAGTCAGAGGTTCGCGTTCCTGGCTCGTATCCTGTAACGTTGGTTTTGGTGGAAGCTCCGCCTTGACAGGTTTCTGTCTGATCTGGTGCTCCAGCGGCATCTTGTACAGTGGCTTCTCGTCCATTTCAAGTGTGGCGTGAACGCGTTGGCCTTTCTTCAAAAATCGATCTTTCAAAAAGAAACAGACAGGCTATGACAGCTCCCACTGGAAACCACCCCGACCACGACGATGACGGCAGTGCGATACTCGAAACATCGCTGTCAGGCATTTGGTATGACCTGACTCAGCTCTCGTCTGCTGCCAGTCCCGCGGCCCCGGGAATGCTGAAATACCTCCAAGAGAAGCAACTCACAATCACTGACTTTATCGGGATCATTGTGTCGGGACAGTCGGACCAGTCCGTGGATCTTGCATGCAAATGCATTGCTATTGTGTGCAAAGTGCTTGGTCTTGCGAACATGGACGAGGTATATGGGTTGACTTCTGGTGGTTAGTCTCTAACACCAAGCAATAGAGTGGCCTCATCTCCGATGGACTCAGCCATCCAGTCACTCGAGTACAATCTTTGGTGTTGGATTTGCTTGCCGATCCTTCAACATCAACTGAGGTAATGTTGTGTGTGTGATTGACCTGTTCATACTTTTCTAAACGCATCCTAAAGCTTCGCGTGCAATACACTACGCAAATTATTCTCTTCTCTCTTCTCCTTCACTCGACGTTGCTCAATCTGTAATCAACCTCCTCACACTCACCGCAACAACCTCTCCAGAAACATTCTTCTCTCCTGAAACAGTCTCCGAATTCCACTACTTCCTGACCCCCTCCCACTCAAATGCATCCTCCCAAACTGCACAAATCCGTACTGCAGATCTGCTCATCACAATCGCTTCGAAATCAGAAGCTTCTTTCACAGCTGTTGAAACCAGCGGTCTTTTGAACCCAATCGCGAAAGAACCTTTGGAGAGTAAAGATGTTATGACTAGACTCACTGGAATCGAGCTCTTGACTTCCCTAATCCGTGCTACACATGGACTCACGTTCCTCGAAAAGAGTGGTGTCCTCACGAAAATGAGTGAATTTGTTAAGGCGACAGATGATGACGTGGATACAGTCTTGACACGTGTTGCGGCGATTGGGTTCTATGCGAAACTCGTGGTTGTGTTGAAGGAGGCTGTGGGTGTATTGGAAACTGGGTACGGGTTCTGTGAGGCGATTTGCTTTGCCTTGATGCAGTCGTGGGACGGGGAGCGACATGTGTCGACACAGGTTCGAGATGCGTGTCTTGTTGCTGTGGGAAATATTGGGGGTAGTCGAGTTGGGCTGTCGCTGTTGGTTGCAAGGTATCCTGGTTGTTTGGTGGGGATTGTTGAAACTGGGTTGCGAGGTACAGGGGCTTACAAGGTTGTTGCGGTGCAGAGTTTGAGTTGCATTCTCGATAATGATGATTGGGAGAGGGATGACGTGTCTGGGTGGTGTGAGCGTTTGTTTTTCCAAGAATTGGGAGGGATGGATAAGGGAATTCTGCCGTTGATTAAGAGCTTTGATGAAGAAGTGCGCATTGCTGGATATGCCTGTTTGAAAGGTGTCGCCAAGTATTCTTGGGGATTGAATGCTCTTCGGGAGAGTGGACAGATGATTGCATTCTTGCTTGACAGAGCTACGGAATCTACACAGATTTGCAGGGTAAGTGGAACTATGATCTTTATTTCAATAACACGTCATTTAGAAGTGGAGATATTCTGTGATTGAAACAATACTCTCACGCGGAGATGCATCAAAGCAAGCTCTTCAGGAGGTTATCTACAACAGATTTGTAAAGTATGTGAAAGAGGGACCATTCTACGCCGAAGCGCAACCACAAGTCATGATGGCTTCATTTTAAATTGCCTATTTTATCATTAAAGTTGTTCTTATTGTTACCGCCTGTCGTTTTGAACGTTTCGTTAAATCAGGGCTAGCTTACTCTCTCAAAATCAGGGCTTGCTTCCATAGATTGTAAACCTAGATTTCTCTTCAATGTCAAAGCAATTTATTTTATTTGTATGGATCGTATTTTTCATCATTTGTTTTAGAGAAGGAGGAAGGGGCTCGGCGTCAGCAGGCGGCAGTGTAAGGCCAGCGACACCAGTTCCCGGGTCAGGTGCAAGCACACAGGGTCCACAGGAGAGGCTCAAAAATAATTGTGATAATAGAATACGTACAATGTACGCAGATTTAGTTATCACACTAAATAGAACAGATACTACACTTGATCTTAGCCAATAGGCTTGAGAGGATTGTACCGAACAACGGAAGAAACAGAGGCGCGTTTTATAGGAATGTGGGTGGTGCGCAGTCGGTGTTCTGATTGGTCTAGCCCTGGTGATGCGCAGTTGAACGAATCCCTTAAAGCTTCGCCCAATTCCTCCACTGAACCACATCCTCTCTGGCTTTATCGCAACAGCGCTTCAATCTTTCGCCTTTTACTAAAGATTGCCGTGTGGTAGGGCCACAAGGAGAGTGTAATCAATTTTTGGAAACCCTTTTTGTCCTTGTTCGGACGAATCCTTCTCGCAGGCATTTTGTGCAGTAAACAGTCTAGATTACTCATGGCTATCTACACTCTTACTGTTATAATCTGCCGTCGAAGAATTAATGCATTTTCCGATGGATCAATTCTGAATAAAGTTGAATTACTTCTCCACTCTGATGCATCTTAAATATATTCAAGTTAGGAGATACTGGGTTTCTGTTTATTCGGCTCCTAGTCCCATGTAATGAAATATTTGCTCTGGCTTTTGACAGGTCCTGTGCATTCGCTATTGCCGTATAACAGTATTTTGAGCCTCTGCCACAGTCCTCCCACAGTATCAAGAATTCCGAGAGTCAGACTTTGAAGTTGAGCAATAAATCTGACAAGGCATACAGGTAACAAACAGTCTGCTTTTATTATCAGAAATATCAATTGAAGAAAATTGCGATCATGCTTCCATCATATCCAAGTCCAACACCTCCCCTCTACATTTCGAGTTGACGATTTCTCTTCTTATCTCCGGTGTAATCAAAGGATGCGACCTGTACTTGATGAGCTCCAACAAAGCTTCTTTCTGTTCAGGAACCAACTCCCCCTTATACCTCTGCGCAAACACCAATAAACTCTGGTGCCACAGCACAGGTAACGCGACATTGGCTTCATGGCTGTGTTCACTCTTTCCAAATCGTAAAAAGTGGAATACCAGTGCGTCAAGGACTTTGTAGGGCAAGGCGTACTTTTTGTCGAGAAGAATACGGATGAAGAGAGAGTTTGGACCGCTGTATTCCATTTCAGCGATTTTGAGGATGGCAGCCGCGGAATCCAGAATGGGGATTGAGACTTTGGTGACAACGGATCCAATAATGGCGGCTTCACGGAGAGTACATTGTCCCGACTGTAGGTAGTCGCAGTTTCGTTAGTTTTTAAAAACAAGGCGGGAAGGATGATAACAACATACCTCACAGAGTGGCAACAAGAGACCCTTGAAGAAAGCAGCAGGTTTGTAAAGAGACTTTTTGAGGGCAAGGTACAGGTGGTAGTTTAACTTTTTGGTTTCAGCGATGTCATCTCGAACGCGGTCAAGAAGGAACAAGTTGAAGAATCGTTGGGCCATACGAGCTTGTAAGTTGGAAACAAAGATACGAGTGGCTTGGTATGTAGCGTGCGGTGTCCAACCAGATGGATTTGTGAGGTACAGGACTTGTTCCCAGTTTGGCAGACTTGGAATTAATTTGAATGCTTTGGGGAGCTTTCCAGATCTGTAACGCGACATGATGACACCAACTTTCGAGTAGACTTCGATAATCTTTGGATCCAAGTTGGAAGAGTCTTTGTACATATTGTCCTGAATTTCCTTCTCCTTGGCAGGGTCGATGGGTTTGGGAGCCGTGGCAGCTTCGCTGAGCTTTTCCATGATCAAGTCAGCCAAGTTGAGCTGCTTCCGGGGCTCCTTTGCCATGAACTTTTCAATCAAAGCAGCATCTTCTTCATCGATATCGAGGTTTGCTTCGTAGGCAGCGTCTGCATCAAAGTCATCGCCCAAACCAGTTTCCTCCTCCTCGTCATCGGAATCGGCTTTCTTGGCTGCCGAGAAGCGGAACTGAGCTTTCTGAGCTGCAGCGGCACTCTTCTTTGGACGCTGGAGTTCGACCGTTTCCTCATTCTGTTGAGCACGAGCCAAGTCCATGATCTTCTGTGATGTTTTGGCATCGACCATTCTCGACTCGGACTCTTCATCGTCGTCGAGATCGGCCTTCTTTGGAGCCGCAGCGGCAGTGGCAGTGGCAGTGGCAGCCGGTTTCGCTTGCTTCTTTTGTTTGTTGAGAAGTGGATCGGCCTTGTCGAGCGCCGTTGAAGCGGCCAGCGAGTGCGAGTACGGCGAGTCGTTGATGATGTCGACGTGGAGTGGATTGTGTCTGAGGACCTCCTTCTTTCCCTTGGACGCCTTGCCCATTCTTTGAGTTGTTTTGTGTGAGAGAGTGTTCAAAAAAAAGAAAGAAAAGAAAAACAAAACCAAAAGAATGCTTCCCTCAGTCGCCGTTCTCCTGACACGCAACCCAGTGACCCTTCGTCCCTTGTCCGCCTTCGAGACAGCCTATCTCCAGTACAGAGACACGCTCGCCCTCAAAGCCTCAAACACGAAACAGTTCTCGCACGATCACTTCTTCAAAAAGGGATCAATCCTCCAGCAAAAGTGGCTCGCCCTCCACAACTCCCTCGCCCACTCGTCTCCTGCCTCTCCCTCAATCTCAAGCAAACAAGTCGAGGACGAATTCATCGCTGCCGTCGCCGCTATCAACGAGACCGTCGAGAAGTTCTCGGCAAAGGACGCTGATGTGAAGTCGTTGGATCGCAAGCTGGCCGACCCTGTCTTTCTGGTCGTTAAGAGCAAATCTACCGGGAAATGGTCGTTGCCAGGCTCGTTTCAGCAAATTAAGCAGGGAGAGTTGTTGCATGAGGTACACTCCACACTTTTGCCTTTTTTTGAGTCGTGCCGCCCTGTCCGAATCTGAAGGGCGACCAATTCAGAATTAATGGATTGAAATGGAGATTGTTTGCTGGGCTCGGAGGCGAACGGTTGTATTGGAGAGCACTTCTGGTTGGGCAGTTGACATCAGCAAAACCTCAATCAGAACTGAGAGTCGCCAGTTTCGTTCAACAAATGCTCTAAAAAGATAACGAAAATGGATTCAGCTGAATACGGGATAAATCATCAGCTTGCTGGAACAGCATTGGAGACCAACCGAGCTCCTATTTCTTTGGACCCTCTAAAACAAAATCATATTAATAATATTTAATTCAGGCTGCCAAACGAAGTATCGAAGAATCATGCGGAACTAAAATGGAGACATGGGCTGTAGGCAAAATCCCCATCGGCCACGTTGCAAAGAGCGAGAAGGACAAGACCTTCATCATGAAGCAATTAATTCTATCTGGTCAAGTAGACTTAAATCCATCTGTAGTATCAGAACACGCATGGCTGACAAAGGAGGAGATGAAGGAAAAGTTGGGGAAGGAAGACTTTGAAGCAATTCAAGATGTTATTTAAAACGATGGCTGCGTGGTTAATTGCATGAATGGCGGGGACTTGAGCAGAAATCAATAAATGGTCCATTTGGTTTGTTTATTCCTGAATCTTCAAATGTGGTGAATATTCCCTGCGCTAGTCAACTTTTTCCGCTTACTCAAGGCCAATTGCCTCCATAATGCTCTATAGGTCAAGAACGTCCAATAGGTGTTCAAACCTGCAAACAACGACACGTTACAAATCACACCAGCCTTCACAATCAACGGCAGCTCAGAAAAATGATGAACGAAAGCAGTCAAACGCTTCTTAACCCGATTGAATACACTATCCTCCTTCTTTGTTTCCTTTTCCCCATTTTCGACCAATGGCACTGTGTTGATCGCATGGTAAAGACACCAAGGTCCAGCCGGAAGCCGAAACACCGTGAACAAAATACACCGAAACACCATAATCGCAGTAATAAGTTCATGCGAGTCCGGGCTGAACTTTTGAACAAGATACAACAAGTTTGACGACACGACCGTCACTTCCGTCGGCATGAAGCAAGCCGGATAATAAGCGCCCTTCTTCAACGCTCGTGTCGCTACTACACCAGCGATCCCAAACACGTGATGCAGCCAGGACGAGATGTGTGACGTCTCTTTACTTGACAGCATCACAATCAGATCATAGGCTGTAAACCCCCCGTGGATCGCAAAGATGGTATCGAGTAACTTTGGGTACTCTGCAGTGATCCATGAGTGTTGGTAGTTCTTCTTGACAAAGAGGACCCAGAGGCCAAGTGTGGAGACAGTGAGTGCATTTACAGTGGAGGGAAGCTTCTCAGCTATGATGTGGACTTTTGATGGAGGAATTCCAGCTTTGATGAGTGCATTGGCTGTTGCGAAATGCAGAGCTGTGAAGCCTGCGAATGGTAGGAGGAGTTGAGAGTCCACTGTCATATGCAAAAATCCTCATGGGGGGGCTGGACCGTTCTGATTTCCAAATGCCTCTCATTGTAATAAAGCAAATACAGTCAGGAATCTATTGAATTCAGAAGGAAACACCGACAACATTCTCCTAAACACGAAAACGGTTGGTATTGACCTGTTACTGTTTCACATCCGGAGCATTAGCCATAATTTCTCAACAACTCAACGAAACGCATATATATGACGAGGCGCCAATCTTTTGTCCACTGTTTTGGTGAACACAGGCGATTCATCTTTCTGTTCGGAAACTGGTGGTGTTAACTCCCCTCTTGGATACCAGTCTTCTCGTTCTCAAATTCTTCATTGACAAAGCATGCCGCTGGAATGAAATCGGATTTTCGGCTTACCACTCAAAAGACATGAATTGATCTCGAAATGAATTTTACAATGGAATTTTTCTCGAAAAAGCTTTACTTTTAATTGCTCTTAATAGATCCTCCCAAACAGAGTGTAAGACAGAATTCGACTCAAAAAATGGATGCCCCAAGACGAGAGAGACGGCCTTCCCAGAACCAGTACCAGGCCCACAACAACAGTCAAAACCAAAGCCAAGCAGAACGATCTCGTATTGCCGGCACAAGCTCAGAAAACAATAACTACCCACAAGCTCAAGACTCATATCCACAGGATGTACCTTTCTATAGCCAGGTTTCGGGAAATCAACAGTATCAAGAGCCACACCGCCGTAACAACCAATCCAATTTACCAGCACATCAAGACTACTATTACAATCATGACGGAGACATGGAGCTTGTCAGCGCCAACTCAACCACTCCTTTTGCTTCTGACTTGAAATTGGGCTACGACAGCGACCAACGCTTGTTCAAATTTATTCCACTTCACTATCAAGAAAAGATCGACAAGTACCTCTGCTGCTGCGTTCCTCGTAACAGAAAGCGTAAAATCATTTGCTTAAGCGTAACTGCTGGTATCCTCCTCCTCCTTGGCATTCTGTTATACTTTGTCATCCCAAGGTACCAACCCTCCACCATTTCTTTCAAAATAAACACTCACCACCATACTCCAGAATGCCAGACACAAGCGTCATCGGTGTCCAACTCCGCTCCTTCACAGCCTCGTACCCAAACGACAAGAACGACATCAACCAAATAAGGATCCAAGGTGAATTCCTCATGGACATTTCAGCATGGAATCCAAACTGGTACGGCCTCACAATCGATTCCTTGTACGTCGACGTCCACGTTCGACAAAACGCGACGCTCGATAACCCACGGTACAATTACGTGTTAGCGCAACTAGTAGGAGACAAGGGACGAGCCGCCGTTGGGAAGCCACCACTCTTGGACTCCAAGCCAGAAGGTTACAACCCCCAAAACAACTCTTACATTGGTTTCGCCAAGACGTCGGGCCTCTTTTTCGCGCCAAATGCTTTTACAAACTTTTCAATGACGTTTTACTTGGATTATACACCTGACCAGTACGTTGGAGTATTGTATGATCGCACGGTTCTGGAGCTTGCTAGTGCCTGTGGAATTACGTCAAAGTCGGGGAAGAAGTTTATGGGGATTACGCATAACGCCAAGGCAACCATTCCGTTTTTGTCGTCACTTGGAATTTATCCTGTTATGACAAATGATCGCGGTGGACTCAGTTGTCCAGTCGACATAACTTCGGAAAAGATAGCGGACTTCGACTTGAATATCGCGAATGGGATGTCAGTGAGTGAAGCACTGAAGAGCTTCATACCAACAAAGGATTCAAACTGATAAGCCTTATTCATTTCAATCAATCCCATAAAAATATATATGCTCATATCATTTATATTCTGTTAATGTTGGGTTGTGAGATAGTTCATTTGCGTATCAACCTCTTCCAGCCTCCAATTCCATCACTCGCATCTGTCCAGGTATGAAAGGTTAAGAGAGTAATCGTCAAGACATACGTACCTCTAAAGCGAGATTAATCTCATTTACAGTCTGATACTTTTCCTCCACGACCTTAATTCGATCCAAATTGGACGACCTTACGTCATCTAATGCTTTCTTATGCTGAATCTTGAGAGCTTCAAACTCCGAAATCTCTATCAATGAGGTACCAGCCGCAGCAGCTTCTAAGGCCCTACAAAAGATATAGAGTAAGACTAATATCAAGTTAAAACAAAGACAAGCGACTCAACTCAACACGCTCTTTCAAACCCTTTTCTCGTTTCTCCGCTTCAGCCAACAATATCTCATGTGCAAGCAATTGACTCTCCATTTCCTCAATCTGCTTCAACAAAGCCTGTCGCGTTGAAGAATCCATTTCATGTTGCACAAACTTGTTGTTCAGTGTCTTGATAGCTGCTTCACTTGCAGCGAGCCGTTCAAGATCAGGTTCAGCAAGGTGAATTTCCTGTTCCAAGTGATGAATCCTACAAACCTCGTGCATCAATAAAACAGAAATTTTCACTTATAGACAGCAATACCTTCGATGACTTTCCTCCAACTCCTTCTTCAACGCTTCAACCTCTCCTTCCCTCGTTTTAACAAACGACTCAAGTTCTTCCTTCGCTTCCTTCGCAGCCTCCCTAGCACTCCTAACACGACGATTCAAGTCCTCCTCGTACTTCCGATGCCGCTCCCGCATTACAGCACTCTCCGCCCGAACCTGTTCTAACGCAGCAGTCAAGTGTGAAATCTCTTGTTGCTGGGACCGAAGCTTTTGGAACACGTTTTCACGGTCTGTCGTGCTCAGAATGTGGATTGGTTTTTCGCGTTTGAGGAGGGTGATTTGGTGGAGGAGGGCAGACCGGAGACAGAGGTCATAGTGGAGGTCTGCGAGGAGGAGGGTTGTGTGATGGTATGGATGAGGGGATAGAATGTGTGGGGATGTGTGGGATTTCGTGAGAGCCCTTGTTGGGGCCTTTGTTGTTATGTGAGGGTAAGAATCAATGTACAGGATTATAGGTGGTAATACGTACAGTTTGTTCCAGTGCAGATTTTCGCAATGCCCGATTTACAGACAAAACAGTGTTGACATCAAGTTTGTCACTTGTGTTGCCAGATCTTATTCCTTCTCCATCCGAAGCAGCGCGCAACAACAAGCATTCGACAAGAACTTCATTGCAACCTCTTCCTCCACTCTCCTTGATTCCTCGTACTTCTTCCTCCCTCCCACCGCCAAACACAAGAATAGGATGCATTCGATGGGCACGAATTAGAAAAGTAACACGTTGCCTGACAAGAAATGACTCGTCAAGGACTTCCAGCTCAAGTAATCGAATCATGGGAGCATGAAACGGGTTCACAGAAGGAGCATACTTTGGTTGTGATCTCGGACTATTCGGTCTGGTTGTAGTTTCAACTTCTTGAAGCCATGTAAGTTCAACATTCGGTGAAAAACTTGTGCGGAGTTGGTTGAGCGTTGAGTGTGGGAAAAGGGCATAAAGGATCGTGTACAAAGAATCCACGCTGCGACGAACGATGGTAGCTGAAGTTGTTGCGAAGAGAGTTTTGAGTGTGTCTTGCTGGATATCTGCAATGGATGCTGTCGTTGGAGGATCTGCAATGATTGATTGAAGTAAACTTGCTGTCAAAATGATTTAGAGCAATTTATAGAACTCGGTCTCAAATGATAACGTACATGACCCCCAAAATTCATCACTTGCATCCAAGTCAAGCATTTGGAGCACAACTTCTTTGGAGTCCTCGATTTGGACATCACTTCCATCATCCGATTCTTTCGTGACTCTAAAAACTGCATTCATCACTACTTCCCAGTGAATTGCCCGAATCAGCACATGTAAGAGTGAGGATAGGTCGGTTGGAGAGAGATTGACACGGATCAACGGGATGGCAAGTGAGAGTATCGAGAACGTTGTGGCTAGAATAGATGGAGTAGAATCATTGCGGGCAATTAGGATAAGGGATGGCAGGAGAGTGGATGCTGCGACGAGTGCAGGGTCCAGGAGAGTATAATGTAAGGCAATAGCATGAAGAATGAGCAGCAGACAGCGAGAACGCGATTGGGGAGTCAATTCAGCAGTGGACGCAAGAAATGAGAGGGTTGATTCTGGCCGAACAAGAACAAGGCCGAGCCAGACGCGCTCGGCAGGATATTCACAGCGCCACAAACGATCAAGAATCTGTTCAGCAACACTCTGATTTGCATTCTTGATGACCGTTGACGCCAGAGCAGCGGCTTCGTCCGAGTCGACCTCCGCCACCAACTCGGCAACCACGTCAAAGCGACCGCCAATTTCAAGCCCACTTCCAACCAATTTAGTCACGTGTCGCACAAGAAGCCGCTTCTGGCTTAGAATGACTGCGGCCGAAGCAAGCGCCGCCACATTCGCCACCAAAGCGTCTGTGTCGCTCTCGCTGTCGCCGAATCCACGGCCGACGAGTCGCTCGAGTGCCGCCTCTGCCGCCGATTCGTTTGATTCGGTTGCGTGTTCGAATGTTGCTGCGAGGGCAGACGACCAGGCAAGTCCCGCATTCATTTTGTTCGTTCTTTAATCTCTATCGCAAAAGAACAAAACAAGAACAAACAAACTAAACAAAAAGAATGATGGCTGGCGCAAAACGGAAGGTTGACGACTGGGAAGAGTGGGGCAAGGACGACGAGAACGAAGAGGCCTCTGAGCCAGAGCATTGGCAAAAGTACTTTCGTGGCGAGGAAGAAGTGGAGGACTTGCCTCTCGAACCCGTATCCAAGCACCCTCAGGTATCGTGTGTCACAGTGTCTCCCTCTTTCTTTCATTTCAATTAACCTAGTTTATCTACCCAGTTTCTCATTACGTGCTCGCTCTCAAACGCCTGCTCCTCCCTCCCGCCCTTCTCCTCTCGTGCGGCCTACAAGGACCACTGCCGCTCCATCCACCACAACCCGTGTTCCATCTGTAAACGTATCCTGCCTTCAAAGCACCTTCTCGATCTTCACCTTAAAGAACTTCACGACTCGTTTTTTAGTGTTCTCGCTGAACGCGAAAACTCTTACGAATGCTTTGTGGAAGGATGTGTTCGCAAGTGTTCAGGACCTTTCAAACGGAAACTTCATTTAATGGATGCCCATCAGTTTCCTCATTCCTTTGATTTCCATGTCATTCTCGGGTATGTTTTTGTCGGATTTTGTCGGTATCAGAGGTTTGCGAAGAAGCGAGGAATTACGTTTCAGACCAAAGTCGTGAAATTGCATCGACGAATTTGAAATTGTTAATGGCGGGGTCATTGGCTTGAATTCCAAGAGCAGTGTCTTCCTCATACTTGCAAACCAACTCAATTAACTCACTCTGCATCACAGGAAAGGACAGTCGGCTGCTCCTGCAATCAAAGCGAAATCTCCCAAAAAGTCTCCACAGTTTCTTCCACGCTCACCAAAGTCCCTCCCGAAACAAACCTCAAATACCCCAGACTCGATGGACGAAGATCAATCAACACCACCAGCTGCAGCTTCTACCACTAAAAAGCGCAACAAAAATCGCCGCAAAAAGTCTACTCAAGGTCAACAAGATCAACCTTTGTCCGATGACGAGATGCAAACAGAGCCACCATCGTCGAATCTGAATGTTGCAGCAGAGGATGAATCAAGCAATAATCAGGAAGACCCGTTTCAGTCCTTGATTGGAAATCTTAAAAAGCTCAGCCTTGTCCCACGTTCAGTAACAGCAAAGTCAAAGACTCAAGTAACCTCCACCGCTGTTGCCGGAGTGTCGA
Organism: Rhizoclosmatium globosum; assembly: GCA_002104985.1. Classification (NCBI taxonomy): domain Eukaryota; kingdom Fungi; phylum Chytridiomycota; class Chytridiomycetes; order Chytridiales; family Chytriomycetaceae; genus Rhizoclosmatium; species Rhizoclosmatium globosum. Next base: position 640,923 of record MCGO01000005.1, on the reverse strand, counting down.
AAATCTCTGATAATAATTCAAACATCGTTTCTCAAGCAATACCGTCATCCCTCCCACACCACCCGAAGCCCATTGTTACCATCTCAAAAACAGAGTCGTGGACAACCTCAAATTCATCTTTCACTTCTGTATCCGACGCATCTGATCAGGCATCAACATGTAAAAGTCTGGCGAAAGCTACTAGTAGTGTCGGGATTCTGGCTCCGAAATACCAGGGTCATTTGGCGAATTCCGGAGGCGTATGGTCAAAAGACAAAGTTCTCGCTCTATACAAAGCTCGAGTTCCAGAGCGTGCAAAAGAGGCGGAGAGAATATGGAAAGAAGCGAGAGCGTTACGAGCTGCTGTACCAAAGGGCGAAGGAATGGTGGTTGAGGATTTGGATATGGAAGTTTAACTTGACTCATGGTTTCTCTCTGTTGTAATCTATTTATAAGTTTTTGGATATAGGAAAATGTCATATAAATATAAATACGCGATATTTGCATTGTATCCATTGTTCTCATTGTATTCACATTGAAACAATAGCACACAAAAAGTCATTCAAAACGAAAAAGGTTCCTAAGTTACCGTACAATGAAGTTCTCACTGTTCTCCCTTCTTGGGTTCCTGGCTCTCACACTCTGCACGGTATTATTCAACGACCTTGAACCCCTTCCAACCACTTAAATGCAACATCCACAAAACAGCTACAAACAACAGCCATTCCAGTTCCTCAAGGCACTAAATCTCCAATTGAAGTATACACCCACATTTTGCGCAGAGTCTTGACGTGTCTCACTAACATTACATCACCAGAAACCAACCCACGTCCCACACCATAAACGAGATGAACCTCCAACCTTCATTCGAACAGTAACACCTCGAAACTCTCGCTCATCACGACTCCGTCGCCGTCAACAGCAATATGTTGAATGGAATGAAGACTCCCAACGGTTTGGATCACAGGTGCGGTATGGCATGAACCCAAACCTTTTGATGCAGCAACAAAAGCGACGGATTTTGGCTGATGCAGCAGGTGGTGTGCGGTTCACAGGACGCGAGATGATGTTTTAAAACCGTTGATTTCTTTCAATCTTTAAATAATAAAATTCTTACATTTGATTGTAATTACTTTCAGTTGTTTCATTGTTTATCTGAATATTGTAAGTCATACGGTGATTCCTGATTGGGGAAGACAAGAATTAGAAAAAACCATTTAAAAAACAACCAACGAATCTTGCCTCTATATCTTGAAGAAATGAAAGCTTCGAACGTACTTTTCTTGCTATCTGCCATGCTGTTGGTCAGTTAACTGTTGCCATCTGAAAACATTCATTAACACATTATATAATCAAGGGAGTCAATGCTAAAAAGCTCATTGATACAAGCCCACCAATTCCAGGATCTCCTATGCCACCAAACGCCGTCCCACTTAATATTGTGGCGGTTGCTGGCCAAAGCCCTTGATAAAGTTGAATGTCATAGATAACTAATGTCACACTTTCGTTCATGTTACCAAATAAACACGTTTAACACTCTTTATAACCCTTAAAAACAATACCCCATTGCAGTGAACCTGCAATCACGGCATCAGCGCCTTACCTTCTCCTGTCCAACGTCCTCACGACGGAAGCCCCAATCAAAATCAAAGGGTTCAGCAAATCATCCAATCACTTACGTGTAGAGAACACCAATCAGAAATTTTGTTCTGCTTCCATCCATTGTTTTCACGATCCCAATCATGTACCGCAGAATTACGAAAAAAGGTCCTCCAAAATGAAGCTTTCCAACCTTGCCACCATTTGCGCTATCGTCACTGCGACTGTAAGCTGCCTTTGCTTGTTGGTGCATGCAGATTAACAATATATGCCGTAGGTGGTTCAAACTGCCCCTATTCCCGCCCCAGGCCCAGTGGTAAGATTAACTTCAAGATTATTAAGCGTTTGCTAAATCACTGGCAGCCCGAACCAAAGTTTTTCAACGGAGAATCTCACAAGAGAGATGTAATAGACTTAACTTGATTGCCAACATCAATTCTTACGACTCTTTTATCAGCCAATTCCAGTTGAACGAGACGTACCTCACATTCAGGAGCGAGAGGTACATTTCAGTAATTGGCAACACATAATAACTAATCTGACTATCTTCGTTAATAAGGTTGACCACGGAAAGCGAGAGCCAATCAACCGCCCATATACCCCTGATTTCACAGGACAATGGGAGAACCCAGGAAAGAGAGATGTAAACGTCCTGCTTTGTAATTATTCGTTGAAAATTAACGCTTTATACCAGGATGAGCCTGAGCACATCTACACAGAAGTAGAAAAGAGAGATGTATGTTCAGATTTTAGTTTGGGGTGTCAACTCTAACTTCGTTCTTTGTAGCCTGAACCAATCAACCGCCCATATACTCCTGATTTCACGGGACAGTGGGAGAATCCAGGAAGGAGAGACGTGAGTGCTATTACTTAAAGATTGAGCCCAGAATTAATGCTATGTTTTAGCCTGAACCAATCAACCGCCCATACACCCCTGACTTCACTGGACAATGGGAGAATCCAGGAAAGAGAGATGTAAGGGTTTAAGTCAGGTGTTGGACTTCCGGTACTGATCAACTTCACAGCCAATTAACCGCCCTTACACACCTGATTTTACTGGCCAGTGGGAAAACCCTGGAAAGAGAGACGTAAGCCATTAAAATGGAATTCATGAATTTGCTAACTTTGATATAGCCCATTAACCGTCCATATACTCCAGACTTTACTGGACAGTGGGAGAACCCAGGAAAACGCGATGTAAATATTCGATTTCATCAACAACAACCATGATCTCTAACTACTCTAACGTTATTAGGAGGAGCCAGTTCATTACTACACCCACTTTGAAGAAAGAGATGTGAGAAAACGTTGTATCAACCCAACTTTCGCTAACAAACACGTTAAATAGCCTCAGCGCGCAAAGCGTCCATACACCCCAGATTTTACAGGACAATGGGAGAACCCAGGAAAGCGTGAGGTGAATATCACATATTTACTTGGTGAAAAGTTACGTTATCTGAAATTACCAACCCAAAAGCCTGAGCCTGTCCGTCCATACACTCACTTCAATGAGCACAGAGACGTAAGTTACGCACATATCCTTAATCACGAATGTAACAACAATACTAGCCTGAACCAATCAACCGCCCATACACTCCCAACTTTACGGGTCAATGGGAGAACCCTGGGAAATAATCCCTCGCACACACACACACACACACCTTATTTCCAAGTAATACCCCGGTTTTCATTTATTTCATAATCGCCAAAAATAAAGATTAGGCTTTGATGTTAGCCTTGAAAAAGTGGCTCATTTCCTCGATAGCTTCGTTGGCACGTTGGGCGTTCAACGCGTCGGAGAAGTCAGCTCTAGCAGCACAGAAACCGTGGTGAACTATTCGGAAATAACACGGATTAGTAATGGAATGTATATCGTTGTGACATTGTGACATACCATCGTCAAAACGTCTCTGCTTGCTGGCTGGGTTCTTCTTGACAACAACATCAAAGATGGCGTCGAAGGTCTCCTTAGCGTCATCTCTTGCTGGCAAGATGAGTAATGGGCATGAAACCTTGGCAGCTTCTTCGAGGGGGAAAGCTGCTGGGTGAACAATCGCACCAGCCTCGTAGACAGGATCCTGGGACAAGAGGGCAACCATGTAACCTCCCCAACAGTATCCAATAAGTCCAAAGTGGGAGGATCCTTCGCTTCTCAAGAACTCCTGAGTAGCCTTCATGTTCTTTTGGATTTCAGGGAAAGAGGCGTGCTTCTGGATGTGCTGCAATACTTCCGGGAAGCCGTTTGGAGGTGGCCAGATGTTGGCTGGCCATGGATCACCTAGATGAGTTGAGATTTGAAATTAGATGTTCGGTTCCTGTCAATCCGCTACCACGCTTAACATCACCCACCTCGGCACAAGTCTGGCATCGCGACACGGAATCCTTGGGTAGAGAGAATATCGCAGACTTGACGGGTGCATGGGTGATCACCGAAGATGTCGTAGTTGACAAGGATGGCACGGCTGGAACCCTTTGGTCCAACAACGTACACGTCGAGGTCACCGACTTTAATCACTTCTCCTTTGGAAGTGTAGTTGCTCTGGACAGCAGGAAGTGCACAGCATGAGGGCGGAGTTGTGATGGCGGCCATTTTCGGTCAAGATTTCAAACAAATTCTTTTCAAATCAACCCACCAATTTCCACAAATCACCTGACGTTAACGAACTTCCTTTCGGTCGTGTGACGGTTAACCCGAGTCTCTCGTCAAACACGAATTCCAACTCCTCCTTTTCTTCCTCAGCGATGTACTTCAACAGACTCGGGATCTCCTCATCAGTGATACCGTCGTTTTCTTCTTCATCATCAGTCGCTAATGTTGCTTGGCTGTCGCGTGCATCACAAGTTCTTTGTTCGGAGACATTAACAGATTCCTGATTTGTCTGGATAAGTATCCAGGCTTCAGTGCAAACACAACTTACCTCAAACTGAACTCCAAATATCGGGTTCTCAAAATATGAAACAACCAGATCCCGAATAAAGTTGGCCATTTGCTTTAGTTTGTTTGGAGGCTCAGATGGGACTTGAAATCCCAACTTGTATGACAAAACAAGTGGAGTTTTGTATGTTTCAATACACAGTGCGGGACCATACTTAGAATTTTGCACTCGAGCGTGTAACTATTGAAATGGTTGAATTTTGCAAGTTTCGAGTCAAATGAACGAACCACTTGTAGATGCGGAATAGATACATTCGAGAAGTCTTCCATTGTAGAGAACCAAACTGTCCTTATATTCGTGAAAACCATCCGTCCAATCGTTCCTTTGTCGTTTGAAACATTTAAGACTCCATTTATCTACCATTCAAGTCTTCATGGATTGATTAAACAGAGAATACAAATACCTGTGCATACACAATCTCGTACTCCAGAAGATCCAACTCATTATTCGTGACTATAGCTCCCTTTACTCGCAAATCGCGATAGATCTTACTGGATGAAAACGATTGGTATGTTTTTTCGAAGACAGATGCAAAGATATCATGATTTGCAGCTTCTTGGGCCAATGTGCTCCGTGATTCCTTTGATCCAGAGAAGCTAAACTCAAAGCGTGATCGTTCGAACTTTGCGGTTAGGGACAAAGAAACCCGATCTCCTTTGATCCGTGACTCGGAAACTGATGTTATCACAGATAGTAGGCAGTTATATCCTATCGCTATCGGAAGTTAAAGTAAATAATGAAATGAGAGTGACGCACATAGATTGCTTTTTCTATTCCTCTGAGACCGCCATATTAACCTAAGTGTTGTTATTGAGAGAGTTCCTATCTCTTTCATCACATCTTTTGAGTCTTCGATATTGTCGTACATAGCGACGAGGACTTCTCCAGGTCGTAACTTCAGGGAGCTGGATAGCTTTCAGTTAACAACACACAATTCAAACCCACCTCTCAGAAGAATCATTCCTGATTTCTTGATGCTGCCAGTGAGGAGAACATCCTTCAGTTTCAGATTGTGATAGTCCCAGAAAGAAGTTCATCCCTGTTCCAAAAATAAGCTGACAATTGAGGCAAAAGGACTGCAATGAGGCATTATGAAAAAAGAGGCGCACAACCAATATGACTCTATTAAAAGAAAGAGGGAATCCGCAAAACAACGCAAAAAACATGACTCGTGTGGTTTCCAGACCTCAGACTCCCAATGCTCCCTTGCAAACTAAGGTTGCTCCAAACAGCAAGCCTAGTACGCCCCAGCAAAAGTCTCGTACTCCTGCCGTAAAACACCCTTGCTTCCAATATTCACATTTCTGACATTTGGATTCCAGGCCCAACAAAACAACACTCGCTCCTTAAACCCATCAGAAGTGGAATTCAAAGAAAACTTCAGCAGTCACTCTTCTCGAACTAACAGTGCTGCTCCAAAGAACAGCAAGAAAGTTAGCCATAAGCAACCAGATTGGTGTAATGACGACCAATCTATGACTGAGGTTCGTAGCACATTCACCACTGGTGTTGGACTTAAAAGATTCTAGTTGAACAAGCCCGCTGACGATTTGTGGTACACCAACTTGTTTGACAACAGTAAATCAAACAACAACAACGATGAGAACGACTTGTGGTTCATGAATTATTTGTTCGGCGACGGAAACACTTCTCCAGTTTCAAAGAGCAAGCCACCACTTCCAGCTAAAGCTAAATCCACGACTAAATCCGTCCCTACAAAGCATTACTCAGCTATTATCAAAAAACGTGCTCCAAAGAAGCCTCTTACTGCCCAAGAAAAGGCCGAAATTAATTACTTTGTTAAGCATATGTTCGATGGCCCATCCAGATCACGCTCAGCAAGTTGGAAAGCAAAATGGACCGGTACAACTTACCATCCATCAGCCATTATTCATGACCATGGCCCAAAGAAGCAGCTCTCGTCTCAAGAAAAGGCTGAAATCAACGCATTCACCAAGAATCTCTTTGACGGCCAAACCTCCAGATCACGTGCTGCTAGTACCAAAAGCGTTCAATCAACCAGATCCCGTGCGGCGAGCACAAAGAGCGTTCAGTCGACCAGATCCAGATCTGCCAGCAACAAAAACCTTCAACCTTCCAACTTTTTCGCCCGCGAACGCAACCTGAGACACGTTGACTCGCTCTTTGTACACTCCCCAGAATCCCGTGAATGGCAACTTGCGGTTCAAGAAATCCAAAACAACTGGACTATTGCTGATCAACTTACAAATCACTTGATCACTCTATTCTTCTCGGCTGCTGACAGCGCGCAATGGCAAGCCGCCAAGAACGGAATCACTTCAATCTGGGCTCCAAAGGTAAAGACAAGCTTGCACCCATCAGCAAGCATCTTGCGCAAGAAGGTCAACAAGAGACCTCTTACCCCTAAAGAGAAGGCCGAAATCAACTACTTTGTCAAGCATTTGTTCGACGGTCCTGCCAGAGCTCGTTCCGCTCACTGGGGAGCCAAGTGGGTTGGAACCACTTACCACCCATCTGCCATCATCAAACAACGTGTCCACCACAAGAACCAGCTCTCACCAAAAGAAAAGTCCGAAATCAACTCCTTCGTCAAGAATCTCTTTGACGACGCTTCGTCTCAATCCAAGTTCTTTGGCAACCAGCGTTACCGCAAGCACTTGAACACCATGTACTTGTATTCTCCAGAGTCTCTTGAATGGCAACTTGCGAGAAGAGCAATTTACACCAATTGGGCGGACGCCGACAAGCTCCGAGCAGGAATTAATGCTCTCTACGAGTACCCTGTCCAGCATATTAAGTGGCAAGCTGCTGTTAATGACATCAAGCAGGTTTGGAATGGTCCCAAGAAGGGTTACATTTTGATTCACGAGTCAGCCATCATTCGGAATCGCGCTCCAAAGAAGGCAATCTCATCGCAAGAACGTGCTGAAATCAACGCGTTTGTTGCCAACTTGTTTGACAACAGAGCTCGATCTGCAAGCAACAAACGTCGCGCTTAATGGCTTTCACATTCTTGTTGAATTTACTTGTAATCTAATAAATTGATTTTATCTTTCAACTATTCTAAATTATACCATAGTCTATTTTTGGAATGAACTTCAAACTGCACACCTTCAACGGTGTCCAATATGCTTTACCAGAACCACTTACACCTGTCAAAGTACTTGGGTCTGGCACATTTGGTCTTGTAATTCGTGCAACATCTCCACATTATGAGACACCTGTCGCCATCAAGATCATACGTGATACGCTTGGAACAGCCAAAGAAAAAGCCAATGCATTCCGCGAAATTGATATCCTCAAGACTGTGAGGCATCAAAACATCATTTTGATTCAGGATTCGTTCATCTTTGGACAAAATGTTTACATTCAAACCGAGTCTTTGGATTCGGATCTGAAAATGGTCTTGGACTCTGAACTCATTATTTCAGAACCTAACATGTTGAAGATGATGAAGCAGATTGTATCTGCGGTTGCTTATTTGCATGGCATTTGTATCATGAATCGAGATTTGAAACCTGCAAACATTCTGGTCGACATTTCAACATTTCATGTAAAACTATGTGATTTTGGTTCCGCGCGACTGTTTCCGATGCGCTCTCGACCAAATTCTCCGTTGGCGACGTCACCACCACACCCAGTTCCATGCTTCCCCGATGAGCTCCTGGAAATCCCTTTTGACGATGCATTTTCCTTGAAGGTCCCTACTTCTGAATTAATTCTGCCAAAACCTGTTCTGGAACCCTTTCCATCAGAGTTGACAAGAGAAATCGAGACATTATGGTATAGGGCTCCTGAAATATTGTTCGGAGAAAGAATGTACACAGTTTCTGTGGACTTGTGGGCTTTGGGGTGTGTATTAGTTGAAATTGCACTTCGTAAACCCTTGTTTGCTGGTGATACCGATCAAGAACAGATGACTTTGATTCTTCACGCGTTCAAATTGAATTATTTACCACAAACAGATTGGGACTTTTTGTCTTCTTATTTTCGGAACGCCTGTCGGACAGACTTGAATGATGTCTTGGTAGGGAAAGGCTTGAAAATGAGAATGGGGATAGACTTTCTTGATGTAGTGTTACGATTTCTTCAATTCATTCCTAGTGAGCGTCTTTCTGCAGTGAATGCGCTGGAATTTCGCCTGTTTCGACACGAATAAATGCAGTGCAGTTTTGATAACCCCCTTGTTGAAAAAACATCCCACCAAACTTATCAAACAAACACTCAATGCAACCATCTTGTCTTATTGCAGTTGTAGTAACTATTGGCTGTGCCGTTGTTCATGGCCAAGGTATTAATAATCCTGATTCTTCTTGTCTTGGCTTATCATGCATACAGCCAACTACCCGAATGGGCCGACAACCACCACTATTGCTAACAATTATCCCAACCCTGGACCAATCGCCACCACAGCCGCAAATAACTATCCTGGTCCTGGACCAATCGCACCAATTACTACAAACTACCCTGGACCAGTACCAACTACAACGTGTACCAGCAGCGTGAATGGGAATAATAATGGGAATGGGAATAGTGGTAACAATGGCTATATATATGGAAATGCAGGGACTGGAAACAACACTCAGCCAAAGAAATGGTGGTCGTCTGCAAATCGCGTTATGGATAGTGGTGTTACCGTTGGACTTATAGTGATGGCATCCATACTTTTCTAAATAAATTGACGTGAGAATAACCACATTATGAGAAAATGATGTAAATGGAGTGGTGATTTCTCTCCTTCATTCTTCATTTGATTCACAGTCCCATGGCATCCCATCATGCCTTGACAGACATGAATGCGCGGTCGGCGTGCCCCAAGTGTGAAGGTAGATACTTTAGAGGGCTGAAGGTGCGGCACTGACATCGAGGGACAGGATACGGCTTCATCCACGACACCGTTGACAAACACGACAAGCGAACGCTGTTTGAGCGCTGCAAAAAGTGCAACGACTGCAACAGTGAGTGTGACTCGTTGTTGAATGTTTGCTGAAGCGAGTCAGTTTGCGGCGGAAGCGGAATCGTCGTTGGAAAGACGGCGTGCAAGACTTGCAAGGGTTTGTCCTTCGCTCTCTCTCTCACTCGCTGACTCACTCGCTTCTCGGATAAGCTCGTGGCTTCATCCATCCAAACTCTGCGCCAAGTAAACACCCATTCAACAATATGATTGCTTGCGTGGACTGTATCGAGTGCAAAGGTTCTTTCACAACCTAAACCTTCTCTTTACACCCTCTAAGCTATTAATTTGTGCAGATTGTGTACGTGGTATCCCTCGTCATATCGCAAAGCAGCTTCCTCGTGCGAGTCCTGGCCAGCAAGATCAGACTTGGGACCCGTCAGCTATTCCTGATGGCTCCTCTCCTGCGCGTGGGAAATCAACTCTTATTGGAAGCAGTCCCTTCTTTGACTCTCTGTTTACTTCTGATTTGGCCCACTTTCAATCGAAGAAGCTCCTTCAATCCAAACATCAAACTGCTCAACAAACCCTTGTCAACGTTGTAAACGACGCCGCTTTCTCAGAGGCCCTGAAAAAAACTATTGATTGCCCTAGATGTGCAGGTTTGTATCAACGGATTCTCAAAGTGCCATACTTACTATGTTGTTCTCAAGCTCGAGGATGGAAACACGAATCTACCGCCAGACATGATAAGAAAGACAATATTAGATGTAAAAGCTGTATTAACTGCAAAGGTTTGCTTCATCTGAGTTGTTTATTTGTACTGATATTTATATCGCAACAGCTTGTCAAGGAAAAGGAAAGGTAGATGAAGACACAATTCCGTGCACATCATGCGAGCTCTCTGGATTCTTCCACCCTGTATCCGACGAACGACCGCATGATGCGCCACCGAATTTGCGTTGCTTTTACTGTCAAGTTTGCCAAAATTGTAAAGGAGTGGGTGTCACAGTGGTTGTCAAGAAAAAGCAACTCACGCCTCAACGCCAACCGTCACAACCAGTTCCTGTGACTCCTCCTTTTGTTCCTGCGACAAATCCAGTGAATGCTCCCACTCCAGCCCAGCCCCAAGTTCCTCCTAATATTCCCGCACCTCCTGTCTTAGCAGTAGTTATGGTAAAGGATCCAAGTAACCCAGGAGTCCAAATTCCAATGGTAGACCTTCCTGGAATCGGGCTGGTTCCTGCTGAGCAGATTCTGAAGATGCAAGTTCCTATGGTTGTGATGCCAGCCATATCTCCTCCCCGTCCACAAGTGGCTCCTCCCCAAGGAAATCCTCAGACAAAGAATGATACTCATGTAGTTGATGAACAGGAATTGATGGAGACTTCGAACATTGTGAAGCAAGTGTGGGGTTGACGAATGTGGTTCGCTAACGTATTTATTCAAACTTTGATGCACTTGAAAAAAAATGATATACTTTCATTCCTATTGTTTCGTGCCATCATATCGTGTCCCAATTACGTTTCCTGGAGGATAATAGTTGCACACTAATACTTCACATTTCCCATCATTTCCCCACTGCAACGCACAACCCACACTCTTCGTAGAATACCAAAGCACCTGTGTCGCATGGTTGTATGCCTCATTCAATGATTCAGACGACCATAACGAAAACAATTCCTCCATCGATGAAGTGGGATGATACGTCCCACTCATCATTGCCAGATTCTGGCCTAATCCATCGTGATCCCCATGTTCCAAGGCGCAGTTTCGTGAAGCAAGAGTTTGAGCCCAAAAGGATGCTTTTGTACCAATCGAAACGTCGTATGAGAGTGGTGGAATGCCATGCAGAGCGCGAAAATTATTGTGTGCTGCGAGAATGTTGGATTGGTCTGTTTGGCTCAAATTAGAAGAATCAATTTCGGATGGTGGGGCTTGTGTGGTTGTTGTCGTCGTAGTGGTGGTAGTGGAACTAGTAGTCGATGTGGTGGTGGTTGCAGTTGAAGAGGTAGTCGTAGAAGTTGCCGAAGTTGAAGGAGATTCCCCTTCAGTCTTTTTCGATGAAGGAACTTTCAAAGGAAGTAAAATGGAACTTCTGGGCCCAAACCTCCATTTACGACTTGGTTCACTTCTGGTAGTTTCAATGTGCGTCGGGTTGGAGACGAAGGCATGGGTGCTTCCCACGTCAAGAGTATCCGCACAGTAAACTTTCCCCAAAAAGTTAATCGTTTCGACACAGTTTGCGCTTGATTTGGTTGAAACCGGTACGGCCCAAGAAAGGGGAACACAGTAGAGCAGAGCGAGGATAAAATTCATTCTTGTTTGGATTTTTAATGATTTTTTTGGTTCTCGATTTTTAGCAAATTTGGGAAAGGTGGTCTGAAAGTGATTTTGGCAAAAGTGATTCCCCTTCAACTCTTATCGTTATCGTTATTTCAATAACTTCTCAACTTCCCGCAAGAATGCCTCTTTCTTCGGGTCATTTCCAGAAACGAGAGTTTTCACGCGCGCTTCTGAATATTCAGGTTTTTCCCCGAACAAGGTATTCCAAGCTGCTTTCTCTGCTTGATGGAACTCATTTTCTCGATGCAAAGAAGCTACCCAATTTGTTTCTCGGAGATCTTGGTCTCCTTCAACAACTGAAAAATCTTAGATTGATCAGAAAGAAGATCTTCCCTCACCTATTCGCAGTCCTTCAACAATATTTGAGAAAAGTCCTGTAAATCGTTTCATGTCCTTTATCTTGCGAGTGTATACTTTTCCTGCAACTAGTTCCATAGCCATGTCTCTGTCAAAAGCCAAATTTAGTCGGTGGTTTTATGAACCACTACTCATACCGGATGGAATCTTTGATGGATTCATCCTCTTCGACCCTCATAATCTGTCCTTCATCCGCTGCTGCCGCTTTGGATCCGCTTGCTGCGAGTGCATGTTCTAACCTCTTTATCCTTGCACGTTCCAGCAACTCAAGGACTTTGTGACGGTTTTTCTCAGATATCGCCCTCAGCACAGAATAGAATTCTCCTTTCGGCACTTGTTTCTTCAACACTTGTTCCAAATCCTTTTCAAGCAGAGACTCAAAACTGAGAGCATGCCCAACAAGATCAATCATGGCCAAGTTCATGCAGAATTCCCCTTGCAAAACTACATAGATTTTGGAATCAGCGTACAACAAATTTACATGTGTCAACTCACGATATTGGACTTTTTTGAATATAGCAGCGAAGATTTGGCCAAGAACCGTTAAATTAATGCACTCTTCGCCAACGAACCTTTTTTGGGATTAGGTCAGTGATGAGTTAATGCAAATAAAAATAATTACGTTGCCATTCGCACAACCAGTGTATTTTTCACGAGTGGAGGCTTTTTGACTTGCGACTTTGCTTGTTGTCGTTTATATTCAGCATCAGCGGCAGCAGCAGCCTCCGCGGCTCGAATGGCTTCTTGGCGCCGCAGTTCTTCGGCAAAGAGAGGGTCGTTGTTGAGACCGAATGAATCGTTGGAATGCATATGAACATCATCGTCATCATTTAATCGTCCATCCTCATTTCCCCAGACGCCATATATGGATCCTTCTTCGTCGGCATTGTTTACCATGCGATGCAAGAAAGATGTTCCAATTTCATCTTGTTCAGCTTGTCTCCGTCTGAATTCTTCATCCACTAAGTAAAGGTTGAGTCGATACGTGAGAAATGCTTTTCTGACTTACGTTGAAGTTGTCGCAACCGTTCTCTCTCGATCCTCTCTCTTTCCAGAGTTTTTTGAGCTCTTATCGCCACCTTTTTCTTAACACGTTTAATGTATATGGACCAAAGTGACAAACTTCGTGCAAACGATTTCCATCCTAAATTTGATGAGCATCAATTTTACAAACACGAAAATCCTTACGTCTCATCAGCTGTTTTAGTCTTCTTTCTTTCCTTCGCTTTTCAATGTAAAACTCTTTCAGCAAAGCATATTCTTCAGTTTCAGCGAAGATTAAGTCTTTCTCGCTCAACGGATCCAGATCAGTTCCACGTTTCCCTATGTCTTTCTTTTCGTCCTCCAGCCGTTTAACGTTCGCTAGATACGCAACGACCTTTTCATACATTTCGGCATTTTTTCGCTCGGCGGGTAGCAAAGACATAGCAGTTGCATTATAACCAAACACGTGATTTGGAAGGTCGACAAAAGGCGGTGGTATGGGAAACGTATTCAATAGGCTGGCTCGAAACTTGCTAAGGAAGTGCACTTCCATAGTTGTGGACAAAACGCTGACAGTCATAGCTGATTGATAAATGGCTGAAACTGGACCCAATTCGTCAGCCTGTTCAGTACAATTAGACCATAAGTTCACGAGCGTACGTCATCAAACTCACAGAAGTGCATTTCATCAGCTTGTCTTTCATTTGAATCATCATAGAACCGCAGATCCATGCACACAGTGAATCCATGGATGGAAACTTTTCATCGCCCGTGGATTCAAATGACGCCACGATAAATTGATCAAATATGTAGCAAAGCACTGTTAAACTACATCGACCAACAAATACGTCGCCAAGTAGTTGCCTGATATACTTTCCGAAGCCAGAAAAGTCATGACCGCTTCCAGCTAAATTCGAACCATTATGCCAATACTTTCAAAAAAGAGTCCGACTTACGTTTGCCTAACATGTTGGCGAGGAAGGAATATAATTCCGGATCTTCCTTGTGCAGGTAAGCCTCGACATCTGCAGAAATGGCTTGAACCATCAAATCACCTCCTTCCCTCCAGCTGAAAGGAATGATGGACCAAAATCGTGCATAAACTTCTGTAAGCCGAGCGGTTCGGGACTCATCCCAATCCATGTTGTAACCACCCTTCTTTCGAAGATTCACATCATCATTTGCATAGAAGACATTCAACCAATCACGAGATTCTCCTTCAGCAGCTTTAGCGACGACACGCGTAAACTCCCCGTCCTCATCTAAGTATTTCGTCTGTCGTTCGCCAAGCATGTTTGTATTTGTGATATCAATATCGTCCAACTCAAGCGCTTTCAGAAACGGGACAAGCAGCATCATCTGTCGCCTTCGCACACTTCCTTCACCCAGAGACTGAAATTCTGACAGTTTGGGATGCGCCCGAGTTGTGTTAAGTCGTTCCGTGAGTTCATCAGGGGGAAACGCTTCAATAGCGAGATTCATCGACCGTAAATGTGGGACTGATTTTTCCGTTAATAAGTAACCAAGAACTTGTTCCATTCTTTTAACGACTCGGTACTGGCTGGCAAGCTGAAGTAAAAGAGGAAAGGATCCCAAGAATGACTGACAGCTACATCATCGTTGAGACTACAGCATAAAGTAACTTGGTAAAGACTAACATATGAAAGAATGATGTGCCATAAATGACTGTGTTTTTCTGGATTCGATCGGTATTCACGTAATGAAAGAAATCTGGCACAAAGTCAATTATTTCCTAGCGAACTATCTCGCACAAACCTTTGACTGTATCATTATCAGAAAGGCAGGCGAGCCACGCTACTCGTCTCAAATCTCTCGAAAGTGCTACATTAACAAATCCTCGCAACGCGATTCTGGAGTCAGGCCATTTACTCAGGAGATTCATAATTCCCATCTCAGACTCTTTCATGGCCAGTTTCATCTAGATTCTAGTTCATTATCACAGGTCAAGAATATGATTTGTCAACCTTGGCTTCCAGAGTGTCAGCCCCTGAGCCTCCTCGCTCCTTAAACAGTCCTGCAGCTATCGCGACGCCTAATTGCTCATCCACAGAAGCTTCAGCCTCCTACACGTTTGAAAAGATAAGTTGCCAACTCAAACGTCAAAACCCAAACCCCAAACCTCCCGAATATCCATCCAAAGCGTCCGCCCATTCACCCCCGACTCTTCATCACCAGGAATCAATGGACCCTCCGAAAGCACTGCATCCGAAACCGCCCTAAATATCGCGTCCCGATCTTGTTTCGGCATCAGCGACAATGCATGAGGACCCAGTTTGTTTGCAGCATGCAACCGCGCCCGTAATTCAGTGGCGATTCGAAGCCGAAGAATTGCGACGGATTTAGACGAGTTCATTAAGCTGGATTTGGCATTCTGCAGCCAAAGTGGTGGATCTGCATAACGAGGATCCATCGCGATGTCAAAAAAAAAAATCTCTTTGTTCTTTGAAAAGTAGCTTCAAGTCATGGCTGACGTTTCTTCGGAAGTAGCTGTAAAGCAGCAATGGACTGCTCAGGAGATTAATCGCTCCGGGTTGACGCCTTTGGAAGCTAGCAGACTCTTGGTTCCAACTCTTCCACCTGATGTCGATCCAACTAAAATGCAGCTCGCCTATGGACGCCGAGCTATTCCAAAGCTGGTTTGTCTTTATTATTCCCAACGGGCTCGCGTTGACTTTTTTGGTTTAGGTGACTGAAATCCCAGCTGCAGATTTGTTGAAACAGCAGAGGTCACTGGTTTTCCTGGCGGAACTATTGCACGATCCGCTAAACATAGCCCAAGCTTTGAAGCAAGGTACTGTTTTCTGTAGTTTGATTGTTTCCTGAAGGCGTGTATGTATATTCTTCAGACATTGTAAAACTCTGTCTTGAGCTCATCAAATCCCCTGATTTGACCATCCGACAAAAGTCGACAGAATGTTTGGCGATTCTCTCAAGTTGAGTGTTTTTGGTCTGTCTTGCTCTTAAAAGTTGCGATTGAACCTCTTTTCTGAATAGCCCACGCAATTGGTCGAAGTGTTCTGGTTTCCCATGACGCGCTAATGCACCTCTCTATTCTGGTATTGTGCCTACATGTCCATTTCGTCGTAATCTAAGCCTAACAATCCGATTAGTTTCACGACCCTTGTGATCTCACGCGTTCCAACATGCACCGCGTCTTTGAAATGGTAACCTCACAAGAAGCCGGTACGACATGAACAACTTTTCCCCCTGCACGTAACACAACTCACCAAGAAACTTCCCTCCCAACTAGGTGTCCTCAACCTCCTGCACTTTGCCCTCCTCCCACAACTCGTGAAGCGTCTCCCAGAGGAACGAATGGACATCCAAATCATGATTCTGAATACGTTGTATAACTGTATTCGAATGGGAGGGATGCAGTATATGCCGGATGAACCCATCAAGTGTGATGCGATGGGTGCCTTCACAAAGATTCTGAAGAAGGAAGTTGTTGCGGATACGAGGGTCGCGGCGGCAAGTGTATTATGATGTTGAGGTAAGTTCAGTTACGACGCTGGGTTTGTTTATTGATATATGATAGTTTTTACAAAGTCTGTAAAGTGATTGCTTGTCAGACTGAGACGACTGGATCTTGATTCATATGTTGAGTGATAGAAAGAGTGCGGTTCGTGCTGCTGCGGCGGGAGCTTTGATGAGTATCACGATTGATTGTGAAGCCAAAAAGTTTGTGGTGCGAGAGAACGCAATTAATGTGTTGATGAACTTGTTGGAAGATGCGAATGAGTCTGTTGTGCTTAATGTCATCAAGGTTTGGTGTAGTAGTTTTATTCTTACGATAACTCATTTTGACCGTTAAGGTTATTACGAATGTGGCTGAAGACTACGTGGACGGTTTGAACTTCATTCTTGTGTGAAAAAGGTTTGTTTGGTTCACGCATTAAAGTTCACTGCAATTTACACAACAACAATCCATCAGTTGGAGTCTTTCTCTGTCAACGCAAAAAACCCTCAAATCCGAGAAGTTGCCAAACGAGCCATTCAAGTCATTACCTGGCGTCCATAACTTGCACCTCTTATTCATCTTTCCTTGTTTTTAATGTTGTTTCTACGATCATTTCACTCAACAGTTGAAGTAAAATATAAACATCTATAATGTATTCAAACAATGCACATCACCCAAGAAAAAACCACAACTTGAAGTATATCAAACATAAACCATCCCACTTCCCCCAACCTGCCCCACAATCAACCACTGCTCGCCGCCCTCGCCTCGTTCCCATACTCTGGAAATCCGGCATCCGCGACAACCCATTCACAAACGGCACAAGACAAACTCCCGTCGAAAAGTAAAACAACAGCCCAAACGCAATCGAGAAGGGTAACGCGGGAAGTGCTTTCCGCCAAATCACGAGAAGGAAGATTGTAAAGTTGAGGCCTGTTAGGAGAGCGATTGTTACACTGGATGTGGAGATCCAGTCTGAGAGGGCTGCACGGGAGGCAGGACAGAGTAGAAAACAAAGTCTCCGAGACCAAGTTTCATTCCTCCGTTGCCGTCTTCATCATCATCGTCATTGTCATTGGTATTGTTATTGTTTGGTTGTTGCCTTTGAGGGATTGATTGTAAGGTGTGTCTTGTTCTTCAATGACATGATTGGTTGTGTGACACTGGAACAGACTTTGGCTGTAAAACTTCAATTCCGTCTCTTCTACTACTGATTCTTGCCTTGGCTTGAGCGAGAAGGGTCTGGTGATGCCATCATGGTTGTTGGACCAGCAGAATATAAAATTGCTGGGATTTCACGGTTATGCTTTTGGGAAGCTTCAATGAGAAGACGAAGGGGTCCATATGGACACAGAACTGCAATCAGATCTGGATAAATGATCGCATTAGTTACAGTTGACTCAGGAAGCAGACAAAAGTACCCCAAACAGCAAGTAACGCCAATAAAATCCAACTTGTAATTGGAGGAACTGCAGGATTGTCAACATGAATGCCTGTTAGAAAGAGTCAGCATCAAATTTATACACAGAAAGATGAAACAAACCATCAAACTTGACATGACTACCAAGTAGGACTGCTGTAGGATTAGTGGGCCCTTCCAAAACACGGCGACGAGCCTACAGCGACGAAATTCCAAAGGAGAAAGAAGAAGGTAATGTAGTCGAACGGAACGAGGTATAACCAGAGAAGGGAGACGGAGACAGAGTAGGTAAAGAGCCCAAGGTACCAAGAATAATGAAACCAAAGATTCCATACAGAATCTTGAAGAAACACATGTCAGAGTATGAATAAAGAATGAACGAAAGGAGGAAATTGAATGGTTGCCAGTATCCGTATCCAAACTGAAACAAATACATACCTTCATACAGTTGAAATAAAACAAGACAAAAATAACGACAGTGGCGGCAACGACAGAGCCAAGAGTTTTGAGAGCCATAAGGAGATCCGCATGTTGCTGTTCAGTAGTCTCACGACCAGGATTGATGACAGTATTTGTAACATTAGAATTCACATTTCCACCACCGTAGTTGAGGGCGTAAATGTCGGGGGGCGAGGTGTATGCATGGTCATAGTATTGGGAGGGTGGATTGAGTAGCTTGACCCATAGAATGGCAAAAATGATGCATGCAACGACGGGCTTAACAATAGAGTAGATTTGAGAGAGGTAGTATTTGAGATCGTCTATTGTATCGCTGTCCAAGACACGGATGGCCGCTTCTTCTTCTTCTTGTTTGGGTGGTTCCTTGCGCTGCTGCAGCCGCTGCCGTGAGAGGGCCGTTGAATCGCAGTCCGGATCGTAGTCGTTTGTCTGATTTGAGGGGGATGCGGCGGCCGGGGTGGCAGCTGTGGCTGAAGCGTGTTCTTGTCTGTGCGTGGGCCAGTGTGATCGCTGACAGGCCTCGCTGCAGTACTTTGCCGCCGATGCAAGATCGTCTGATGGACACAGCGAACACACAAAGAGGGCTGGGTTGCCGCACGTGGAGCAGGGCACTGAAGACATTGGTTGGATTGTGTCTTCTTTCTTTTCTTCTGATTAACACTTCACTGAACTTGAAATGAAATGAGTGGCAGCACCACCAACTGGACAAGAATCGCCTCACTCGTTGAGCAACAGGCCGTCCAGCAGCAGTGGGATGCCGTGCAGAAGATGTCGCACGAATGGCGGTAACTCGCCACCTCTACATAACCACCAACCAAAAACCAACCACCAACCAAACAGCCTCCGACCAACGTCCGCACTCCGCCTCGCATCGCTAAAGCCGCTCGACGCCACCGCCGCCACTTTCGCCCACGTCGCTTCTCTGCGCGCCGCCCTCCACGCCGCCTATCTCTCGCGCCCGCCCGTCCTTAGGCGTGTTCACGCGGCCTCGTGTCGCCTCGTCTTCGCCGATCGCAAATACTTCCTCTTTGCTCTCAATCCTGAACACTCACCGTCTCAAATGCTCGTCAAACTCGCTCGCGATTGTGCTGAAAACAAAAACATTCCTCAAATCGCGAATGCTCTCATCATAAACGCGAAACGTAACTCGAATCTAAAGATTTTGTTGGATGCTGTCAATGCCGCCGTGCTTCTGCATCTGATGGCAAACACGTTGAAACCAAACAAAGAATATCTGAAACCTCAACCCAATCAGCAAGTTTCCTTTGTCTTGGACGTCAGGCTACTCGTGTCCTTCTTGCCTATATAGTCAAGAATTTAGCCAAACTCGACCTTGCAAAGGACAAGGAGTTGCATAATCACTTGTCAGCTACCTTCATGGATATCTTCAATTCTCACAGTACCCAAATTCTATTCGAAGATGTCCAAACATGGTTTCTCGCGTCATCTGCATCGACTGCCATCATAACAAACCATATTGTGAAGCAACTTCTACTGGGGCCTCCCCTTTTTAATCCTTCGAAATCCATACTGAAGTGTCGCGAGAGGATGTAAATGCAATGCTATTGGTCCCTGTACGATTGGGATTCCCACTGCGCAATCCCTTCAAATCACAGTTGACACTTTCTTGAAATCATGTCTCTTCCTCATAAGCACCACACGTCTCCAACGACAAATTCCTCCACTCCAGCACTGCCAACTCCTCTCATCGTCCAACTATAAACCTTCGAGACCGCTCCTGCAAATAAAGTCTCGTTTCCTCCATCCTTCTCCTTCCTCGCAACTGAAACCCTCCTACTCACTCTTGCAAAATCCCCTCTCTCCCCCTTGACTCCATCTCTGAACTTGTCTCAAAATGCACGAATGCAATCAAGAAAAACAACAAATCCAAAACAATACACTCAATGCCCGTCCTGTGGGAGCCCTTCAGTATTCTCTCCTTGCGATATTGGCCGCACAAGAATGGCGACGGTCTGTGGAGCATTGCGAAAGGACTCAGCAGTTATGTTTCTCAACGCAGACGCGAATTTTGTTCGTCATCAAAAGTCGTTTGAGAGCGACACAACAGTCAACGACGCAAATTGGGCATTGGATTCTCACCCTGAAAATTCCAACAACTTACACAAATACGCAATCCGTTATGTTACTCGAAATCAAATTATACAAATCAGTTTCAATCGAGATCCTGGCTCTCATGGAGTCATGCCGAAACGAGAGAGTGGATGCGCATCTTGAAACGCGTGAAGGAAGCTGTTTGGATGGGCGTGGAATTTCCCGACAAACTGGACCCTAAAATAGCAGAAGCGATTGACTTCAAATACGGTAGTATCTGGGAAGCTGTTCAATACACTTGCGGCAAACAATACTCAAAACAATACATTCTGAATCCTGCTTAAGGGAATTGAAGACGGAAAAATGGTTGTTGAGGAAGATGTACAATCCATCATTCAGAACCAACTTGTCGCATGCTCCAACTTTGCCGCAAAACCACTACAACATAACCTTTCCTCTTTCTCCGCACTCATCAAACGCGCACTTGAGAATGGAAATGTGGAGGAAGCAAAGGAATGGTACGAGAAACTGTTGGATCGAGGGTTAACACCAAATTACCCAATCTTCCACGATTTCCTTCAACACCGAACCTCCACCTCCGTCACAAATGATTTCGCATGGGTTCTCTCCGAAATGGAACGCTTCAAAACTCGTCCTTCTATCGTAACTGTCTCAATCCTTTCCACTGGTTATGCAAATGAAAACAACTGGGACAAAGTGCATGAGATTCATGAGACTTGGTGTGCTTCGGGAAATGTGACACCAGATGCTGTGTATTATAACGGATTGCTTCGTGTTGCGGCGGGTCAAGGGAATGTTGCGCAGGTTAAGCGGTTGAGTATGCTGATGCAAGAACGTGGGTTCCAGAAACCGTGCTCTCGCTTTCGTATCGGATTCGCGCTCTTGTGTGGGATCATAGAGGGCAGTATCCGGATATGCGGTTGGTACAGGAGGCTGTCGATGTCCTTGACATGGTAGAAGGCTTGAAAAATGATGATGTTTTGAGAAAGGAGGAAGCCGTGTTGCCTTGTAAGTTTATCCATTGTTTGTTCGATTCAGTCTTCTCACAAATTAATTCACAAAACTATAGTTGTTCATATCATGAATGCGTTTGCGAAATTGAATGCGCCAGAGGAATGTCAGAAATTGGTGTTGAGGTTTCAATCAGGAATCGGGAGTTTCGCTACAGGCACCAAATACATCCTGGACTCTCTACTTTGCATAAGACGTATATCCAAAACTTGGTTTCTTGCGGTCGCTGGAAAGATGCAAAAGTGCATCTGGCAAAAAACCTTACCTTCTTAAAACCAGCAGACCATCACTCAGTAATCTACACGCTGATAAAAAACGGGTCGCCAAAAGATCTGGTTTCGCCGCCGATAATCAAGAAAATCAATAGTTGTCGTGAAATCGCCCTGAAGGAACCACTCACACTTGATTCTGACATTCTCGGAGCATACCTTGCAACCTGTATCAAACACAACGAAAACCACACGCAATTGCAGCCTGGAACGCACGAATGGCTGCATCTGCAAAGAAATCAGACAACTTCCGAATCCCACACAAAGTATTCGCCGTTGTCATTACTGCATGCGAAACCGCCAAACCGCAAATGACTGGTTCACCCGTTTCATTGAAACAGACCCAACAGTCACAACCGACATCCTCGTCTCCAGCGCCCTCCTCTCCGTCGTCGCAAACGACCCCACCACAACCTGGAAAGACGTCTCCTCACTCCTCACCGAAATTCGCGTCCGCACAAACATAGCCCCCTCAAGCAACGAATGGGAAACCATGTCCCTCATCCTCGTTTCAAAAGCCGCTCGCGCAGGAGACGTCAAAGCTACCGAACACTTTTTGAAACAATATCAACTCGAAGCAGGGGTGACTCAATGACTGACAAGTTCCTGTCCGTGCAGATGATGGCACACGCGTATGGAGGTGGTTACTCGAGAGTCGTGCATCTGTGGCGAGAGGCGGTTAAGGTGTCAGGACCAGGACGTGTTCGTGAGTCGATTGTTTGCTTGTATTTGGATAGTTTTGGGTATCGGAACCATATTGCTGGGTTGAATGAAGCGTGGGAAGAGGTTGTTGCGTGGCATGGTACTGTGTCTGGGTTTGTTATTACCGAGAATCATTGTAACTCGTATTTGGAGGCCTTATTGCGGTGCGGGCGTGTTGATGCGGCTATTGCGTTTGCGAAGCAGATTGGGGTGAGGGATTGTCAAGTTGATTATTTGAAGGGGGTTTGGCCAACGCGGAAAATGTATGAGACTATTTTAACTGGTTTGGATAAGCTGGGGAGGGTGAGTGATAGGGATGAGTTTGTTGAGTGGTGTAACTTGTTTTGGCCTCGCTTTCTGATGTCTGCGAAAAAGAATAATAATTTATTGCAAGAGATTCCTCAAAAAAAATCCTTCTAATCTTTGACGTAGTAAAATGCGACAGCAATAATTAGGTATGAAGTCAACAACATCCATCCTCCAACCAATGGGTTCGCCCGTCCTATTGTCAAAATAGATTAAATGGCTTTAAAGCAAAATGAACAAAATCTAGTACTTACGGAAATCAGAGTGGAAACAACAAAGATAGTCACAAACAGCACAGCTGTTTCAAACAATTGAAAGTCCATGGTCAAAGGCTGTCCAATCATCCATCCAATCAATACGAGAAGCGGTGTTACGAGCAAGGCAATCTGCATACTTGAGCCAACTGCAACAGCAATAACCAAGTCCATCTTGTTTCGCATCGCAGAGCTCACAGCAGTCAAATGCTCCGACGCATTTCCAACGATAGGAAGAAGAATAACACCGATAAAAGTCTTGCTGATGTGAGCTTGCTCACTTAGTCCCTCCAAACTCCCAACCAGAATTCAGCCAAAATCCCAATCACGACTGTTACACCAACGAGGCCACTAACGAAACCCATGCCAACGTGATAGGTACTTCTTCTTCCTCTTCTTCATTATCATCAATAGCTTGTTGCTTACGCTTTTCCAAGATTTGTGCACTGGTGATTCCATCTTTCCTATCTTTTGGGGTGATTACAAGGCCGTCTGGATTCGTTTTGAGCTCAAAACCAAGTATCCGATATAAGTTATGAGGAGCATAAACGCAGTGCCGCGTGAAAGTTCAAGGACACTCGTGTTTTCCGAGTTACTACTCTGCTGAAATGCAGCTGGAATAACATATCCCAAGAACACAACGGCCAAAGACCCGACTGAACATTCGCGTTATCCACATTGAACTTTTGATACTGGTTCTCAGCGTATGGGAACATTCCTCCGCAAAAGAAACAGAGACCAAGAACCAAGAGCAAGTTTGAGAGAATTGAACCAATCAACGAAGCTTGAACTATTCGGAGAAGACCGTCTTTGAGGGCAAGGACTCCGACAATCAGTTCAACAAAGTTTCCAAATGTTCTACCAAAGACATTCAGCACCAATTAGTGCATCAAACATCACTCACGCATTCAACAAGCCTCCCATTGTTTGGCCACACGCATAGAAAGCTGATCTGTTGTGAAATCTAAAGTCTTTGCTAATGGAACGATAGCAAGAAAGTTGAGGATGAACGTGGAATATCGCCTATCAATACAGAGCTACTTTAGTAACAAAGTTAATGTTGGATGTGCTCTAACCCCAATCCAGGGCGGCGCTGAGTATGCCCAGAGGAGTGAAGATTGCAGCCATGATATTGAGGGCCAAGTTAGCTCTCCACATTGCGTAGAAGCTTGATTTGA
The DNA here is from genome assembly GCA_002104985.1 of Rhizoclosmatium globosum. Classification (NCBI taxonomy): domain Eukaryota; kingdom Fungi; phylum Chytridiomycota; class Chytridiomycetes; order Chytridiales; family Chytriomycetaceae; genus Rhizoclosmatium; species Rhizoclosmatium globosum. The sequence continues at coordinate 616,693 of MCGO01000005.1, read as the reverse complement.
CTGTGACAGCGTCTCGTGGCTCAGTTGGATGGTCGAAAGCGGGGCAATGAGGCCGTTGTCAGTGCCTGGGACTGAGACTGTGGTTTGGTTCGAGTTCAGTATCGCATTTGTGATTCAGAGGAAGGTTCTAGTTAGACGCACGGACAGAGGACTGGGCACTTCCTGTCGCTTGGATGAAGTCGGATGGCGGAAGGAGCTCCTCGTTGCTCTCGTGTTTTGGTGGCATAACTTTGTTTAGTGGGCGAGAAAAAGATTGTTTCAGTCCTTGATCCACCGTAGCTCGTGCAGCCTCTCCTCTCTTTTTTTGGCATTTTCTCCGAGCGAAAGAGGAGGCTGGATCGAGCCTAGATCCACCGCCACATTCCAATAGAGAAAGTTTCCAATTTTACTACACATGAGAACAGAAAAGAGAAAGTCTAATCTTTGACAAAGAAAAAAGCCACCGAAATGATGGTGTATGAAGCCAGCAACATCCAACCTTCCAACCAGTTGGTCTTTCCATCCTGCATTAAAAAGAATCTTAATGAAAAGGTTATGAAATAAGGCAAAAAACATACCGCAATCAAAGTCGAGACCACGAAAATACTAACGAACAGGACTGCAGTTTCAAACAATTCGAAGTCGAGTGTCAACTCTTTTCCCATCATCCATCCAACCAAGACGAGAACAGGAGTGACAAGCAATGCGATTTGCATGCTAGATCCAACGGCAACAGCAATAACCAAGTCCATTTTGTTTCGCATAGCTGCACTAACAGCTGTAACATGCTCCGCAGCATTTCCGACAATTGGTAAGATAATGATACCAATAAATGTCTTTGAAAGGCCAGCTTTCGCTGACAAACCATCTAACGAATCAACCAGGAATTCCGCGCAAACCCCGATAACAACTGTCGTCACCAACAATGCAACCATAGCGATCCATCCAAGGACTTCTGGAACATCTTCTTCGTCTTGTCTTTCTTTTAAGGATTTTCGTGCGGCAGAGTGATAGGTCGGTGTGCGCGCAACCGAGTGGAAGGAAGGATCTCTAATAACTCTAAGACTGGGTCTTGGTGTGTTACGAGATGGAGTCGTACCCAGACTTGTGTTTGAATTGAATGATAGTCCACGAATCATATTGTGTCTGGTATTGACCACAGTGAGCTCTGCAACAGGAGAATCAGGTTCTGCGAGTGCGAGTGCCTCTTTTTTCATATCAGCTGGTGTGACCAAGTTTCCATCTGGGTTTGTTGACAGCTGGAAAACCAAGAAGGCGACATAGGTCACAAGCAGCACTGTGGCTGTTCCGCGAGAAATCGATAGAATTGATTGGGTGTCAGTTTCTTGGAGGGTCATATTGAATGCAGTTGGTACGATGAAGCCCAATATCACAACAGTGAGAAGACCATTGTTCACATTCGACTTATCGACATCGAACTTTTGGTAACCGTTCTTGCGATATGGAAAGAGGCCACCGCAGAGGAAACATAGACCCAAAACGAGAAGCATATTCGACAACATGGATCCAATCAAAGAAGCTTGAACAACTCGAAGCTCATCACCCTTGAGTGCCAACACACCAACAATCAACTCAACTGCATTTCCCATCGTACTAAATATTGCTTAGTTATTGCGGACTATAGACCATTCTTACGCATTTAACAAGCCTCCCAACGTCTCCCCAATTTGCATCGATAGCTGATCTGTGCAATAATCGAGCATCTTGGCAAGCGGCATAATAGCAAGTACATTCAAAACGAACGTTGGAACATCGCCTTTCGCATTTATAAAGTGGGTTGAGTGCGCACTTATCTCAATTAGACCCACTTACCCCATTTGAGGAGGTGCGATATGATCCCAAGGGGCACAAAGATGCATGATGCAATGTTATAGTACAGGATGCCTGTCCATAGCATTTTCAACGATTGTGCGGTTGTCAGGGGATGGCCCGAGGCCGAACGGATTGATAAGGGCCCAGGATTGTCTACCATGATGCCATAGTCAGTAGTTTCCTCCTTCATGTTCTCATGTGTGTTCGGCTGTACCTGATATGGGGATGTCTGTTGTTGTTGCTGTTCCAGCTTGCATCCCAATGAAGTTTATTGATTAAAATTAAAATCTCTATTCTTTTCCATGATCTTTGACGAAGAAAAAGGCAACTGCGATAATGACATAAGAGGCAAGCAACATCCATCCTTCCATCCAGTTAGTTTTTCCGTCCTGTGTGTTGCAAAGGTTGAGTCGTACTAGGGTATAACTGAACAAGAACTTACCGCAATCAAAGTTGAAACAACAAAGATACTGACGAATAGGACGGCTGTTTCGAAAAGCTGGAAGTCGAGGGTCAACTCCTTCCCCATCATCCATCCAACCATTACTAGAACTGGCGCAACCATCAAAGCGATTTGCATACTTGACCCAACAGCCACGGCAATACACAAATCCATTTTGTTTCTCATAGCGGAGCTAACAGCTGTGACATGCTCTGCGGCGTTTCCAACAATTGGCAAGATGATGATACCAATAAATGTGTGCGAAAGTCCAGCCTTCGCAGAAAGTCCGTCCAAAGAATCCACAAGGAATTCCGCACAAACTCCAATGATGCATGTAGCCCCGACAAGTCCAAGAATACCAATCCAAGTCAGAAGTTCTGGGACTTCCTCTTCCTCATCGTCCTCAACTTCAACCTCGCGTTCAGCAAGAATAGCTTCTGCTGTTTTGCCAGCCTTGTGTTCAGCTGGTGTTATAACACTTCCATCAGGATTCGTTTTAATTTGGTAGACCAAGAAGGCCACGTATGTGATAAGTAATACGACAGCAGTACCACGAGAAATCGACAACGTAGATTGAGCATCAGTCTCCTTGAGCGACATGCTGAAAGCAGCTGGCACAATAAACCCGAGAGTTACGACAGCGAGGAGGCCATTACTAATGTTTGTCTTGTCCGCATCGAACTTTTGGTACCCGTTCTTGCGGTAAGGGAAGAGACCTCCACATAGGAAACAAAGACCAAGGACCAACAAAATGTTGGAGAGCATAGATCCGACAATACTGGCCTGAACCACACGTAACTGTCCATCCTTCAAGGCAAGGACACCAACGATAAGCTCAACAGCGTTACCGAATGTGCTGAGGAAGACATGTCAGCTGACTTACTAAGATGCGTGCCTCACTTACGCATTGAGGAGTCCGCCCATCGTTTCACCGACTCGCATCGAGAGCTGGTCAGTAGTGTAATCAAGCATTTTGGCCAATGGAATAATGGCCAGGACATTCAGGACGAAGGTTGGGACGTCACCTTATTCATTTGGTTATCACAAGCCCAAGAGACATTTACCACTCACCCCAATGCAGGAAATGCGAGATGATACCGAGAGGAACAAAGATGCAAGCAACAACGTTGAACCAGAGGATCCGCCTCCAAATGTTGTAAAGACTGGACTTGACTGTGGGTTCTTGTCGCTTGTGACTGTGATGAGACACACCTGCGCTTTCTACGACTAGAGTTAGTATGGCATAATTGCCTTGGCAGTACAAAGAGGGTGAAGTGGAGGTACGTACCGGAAGTCGGAAGGCCGGCGGCGGCGTCAACGGACATTTGTTTGTGCAATAATTTTTCCAAAGGGCACCCAATCCAAATTGGAGTTGATCCCTGGATCCTTTCACTCAACCTGCCACACAATGATACTGAAATGCAAATAACTTTACTTCGAGTGGACTATGCACATAGGAACAATGAACTATAGAACAAATGAATCCGCTAATCCTTAACATAGTAGAAAGCCACAGCAATGATTGCGTAAGACGTCAACAACATCCAACCTTCCAGCCAATGTGTTCGCCCATCAGAAATTAAGGTGGAAACAACGAAAATACTGACAAACAGTACGGCGGTTTCAAACAATTCAAAGTCCAAGGTCAAAGGTTGACCTATAATCCATCCAATCATGACAAGTAGAGGGGCAATCAACATGGCGACCTGCATACTGCTTCCAACCGCGACTGAAATCACCAAGTCCATCTTGTTTCGCATGGCAGAGCTGACGGCGGTGACATGCTCGGCGGCATTTCCAACAATTGGTAATATGATGATACCGATGAAAGTGTGCGAAAGTCCAGCTTTTTCAGAAAGACCATCCAAAGAACCAACAAGAAATTCTGCACAGAGACCAATGATACATGTGCAGCCAATCAAACCAGCCAATGCTATCCAAGTCAAAGTTTCGGGCCTTTCCTCTTCCTCTTCCTCCTCGTCGTCCAGCTTTTTTCGTTCCAACAAGTCTTTGGCGGTGAGCCCCAACTTGCGCTCCTTTGGAGTAATTACGAGGCCGTCTGGATTTGTTTTCATTTGGAAAACCAAGTAAGCAATATATGTCATGAGCATGAAAACAGCGGTTCCTCTAGAAATGGAGAGAGTAGATTCTGCAACTTGCTCTTTCAAGGAAGACATCTCGAATGCAGCTGGAACCATGAATCCCAAGCAAACAACTGCAAGCAGACCAGTGTTGACATTGGCCTTGTCAGTATCAAATTTTTGGTACTGGTTTTGAGAATAAGGAAACATTCCTCCGCAAAAGAAGCAGAGTCCGAGAACAAGTAATAAATTGGAGAACATTGAGCCAATCAAGGAGGCTTGGACAACTCTAAGGAGTCCGTCTTTGAGAGCAAGGATGCCAACAATAAGTTCGACGGCGTTTCCGAACGTACTAAAATATGATGTGTCAGTTGACATACGTTGATTAGTAACAGATACTCACGCATTTAAGAGTCCGCCCATGGTTTCACCAACTCTCATTGAGAGCTGGTCAGTGCAATAATCCAACATCTTTGCAAGAGGAATAATGGCAAGGAAGTTGAGAACGAATGTAGGGACATCACCTGTAAGCATAACAAATTAGAACTCACAAGCCCAACGGAGCAAAAAAAGGAGTCAACACCCACCCCATTTGAGAGAGTGGGACAGGATGCCCAGCGGCACAAAGATACATGAGGCAATGTTAAAGTATAAGATGCTGGTCCATAGAGCTCGAAGACTTGATCTGACCGTGACAGGGGCGTGAGTGGCAGTGTTGTGAGGCTCTTGTTGTACTATTGTCACTCCCGACGCAGCAGAGCGCAGCGCTATCACAACAAGTCAGCTGTTTGATTCTTTCCTATGCAATCTGATATAACTCACTTGACTGGCGGTTGACAGCGATAGTGGGAAGTTCTAGGTGGTCCATTTTGGCAATGAGATTTTTCTCCTTTCAGAAATGGATTGCCACCCTTTTTGGGGTTGAATCCTAATCAATTTGCATTTTCTGCCACGTTGAAAAGAGATCGTATTGCTTTCAGCGGCTGGCGGCTACAACTTGAAATGCACGTCCGACACTCTTTTGATTGGAGAAAGAAAAGTGTCGTTTCTCAATCAAAACACTCCGAAGCGAAGTAAATCACGTAGTTGACGCTAAAGTCAGGTAGCGGTGATTTGCGATTCTCGCATTGTTGATGGTGAGAAGAAAAGTGGTTCTCAATCAAATTGCATATAGTGAAGAGAGATCGTGCAGTTGAGCCTTGTTAGGTTGGCGGCTGCGAAACTGATATACAAGTCCGAAAAAAGGTTAATTGAGGAAGGCAATTACTGAGACAACATCAATATTAAGAGTGACTTTGGTACAGCTCTGCCTAACGTCTCAGTTTGCTCGAAGTGGATACTCGAAGTAGAATAATTTAAGATTGATGCACAGTAATCATAAGCTTTTCCGTGACTATCCTTACAGTCAAATCGTTGGCAATGGAAAGCATGATAATTGGATGACGTTGTTCTCTTTCTTTTTCTTCACTTTGTTTTCCATAACCAACCACACATTATGTCACCAACGCTCAAGCGACAGCGCATTGACGCTGGCGCCGCCGAGACCAAACGCAGCGAATGGAGCGACAGCGAATCCGAAGAAGCGCTGACAGGCATGGACATTGACGCCGAGGCCGGGCTGCTGCGGAGTCCCTCGCGGACCCAGTGGCAAACTACGATCGAAAAGGCGATTCGGAGCATTGTTTCTCTGCGCTTTTCCCAGGTTTTGTTTTTGTTTTTGTTTTTGTTTTGTCTTTAGTTACTTTGGTTTGGTTGGTTTGGGTTGGTTAAACGATGTCAATCAGGTGGCCGCCTTTGACACGGAACACGCCGACACGTCCGAGGCGTCCGGTTTCGTCGTGGACGCAAAACGCGGAATCATCCTCACAAATAGACACGTGGCCTGCTCAGGTCCCTTTGTTGGCGAGGCTATCTTCCATAACCACGAGGAGGTCTCTGTCTTTCCTATCTACAGAGATCCCGTCCACGACTTTGGTTTCCTCAAATTCGACCCAGAGAAGATTAAATACATGAATGTGGATGAAATTGCCCTTGCTCCTGAGCTAGCAAAGGTGGGCTTGGACATCAAAGTTGTTGGGTGTGTACACCCCTCTCCTGTCATCAGAATCAACCCATCTCTAAACATCTAATTTAAGAAACGATGCTGGTGAAAAGCTGTCTATTCTGAGTGGTCAGATTTCTCGTCTGGATCGAAATGCCCCGGATTATGGGGAATTATCTTACAACGACTTCAACACTTCTACCTTCAAGCTGCATCCAGTACTTCTGGAGGAAGCAGTGGTTCACCAGTCTTGGAAGTTGGGGGTCGTGCGGTGGCATTACAAGCCGGAGGTCGTGTTGGAGCCAGCACAGATTTCTTCTTTCCTTTGGATCGCGTAAAGAGATGTCTCGAACTACTTCAAAATGATTCTCCCGTTCACGAGGTTCTATCATGACTCAGTTCTAGTACGTCTCCCTGATTCTCGTAAAACCCTCGAAAGTAACCTCTTATCCTATAGTTTCCGTCCATTTGACGAATGTCGCAGACTTGGTCTTCAGGACGAAACAGAAGCTATGATTCGAGCCTCAAATCCGAAAGAAATTGGAATGCTTGTATGCGAAGTCGTTGTGCCCAAGGGTCCTGCATTTGGATTCCTGGAGGAAGGAGACGTTTTGATTTCGGTGGATGGAGTTGTAATGACCAAGTTTGTCCCACTTGAAGCCAAGTTGGATGAAAGTGTTGGAAAGGAAGTTCTTTTGAAAATTGAAAGGGGTGGAGAATCAATGGAGTTTTCCGTCAAAGTTGTCGATTTACATTCCATGTGAGTTTTTGCTGATTGTTCGGACGACTCGTTGTTGACCCGTGTTTAGTACTCCTGACCGATATGTTGAAGTTGGTGGCGCTAAAGTCAACAACCTCTCTTACCAACTTGCCCGTCAATTCTCAGTCGCCGTTGAAGGAGTCTATGTCAGTGAACCTTCAGGAATGTTCAAGTTTGATAGTGCTACTGATCGCGGCTGGATAATTGAGAGCATCGATTCGAAACCTTGTCCAAATTTGGATGCCTTTATTGAGGCCATCAAAGGAATCCCTGACCGTAAAAGAGTCCCTGTCACTTACTACAGCATTGCGGATGTTCATACCGTGAATATTGTGATTGTAAGCATGGAGAGGCATTGGACTGGATTTAGGCTTGCTGTTCGAAATGGTATATTCCATTCTTCCATTCACTCTCATTTCTAACGCTTGGTCGTTTGTTTGTTTTTTAGACAAGACTGGTCTTTGGGACTTCACAAATCTGGGAAGCCCAGTTCCACCACAGCCTATCGTTCCCTTCACTGCCACATTCCCAGAACTTGATGACAGTTTAGGTGCCACAAAAGACTTGTTTAAGTCCTTGGTGAAAATCAGTTTCTACATGCCAATTCGAATCGACGGATATCCAAAATCACGCAAACAAGGGGCAGGGCTGATTCTTGATGCTGAACGAGGAATTATCGTAGTTGGAAGGAATATTGTGCCTTTTTCCATGGGAGACGTGCACATCACCTTTGCAGACACAATTATTATTCCTGGAAAGGTTCTCTTCTTACATCCCACACACAACCTTGCATTCGTATCGTATGATCCAAAGCTGATTGCCCAAACCCCTGTTCGTTCTGCTGCTCTGAGTGATGTGGATCTTGTTCAAGGGCACAAAGTATCGTTTGTTGCCTTCAACCACAACTTCCGGCCTGTGGTTGTTGAGACTACCATCACGGATATTACATCGGTTATGATTCCACAAAATTCTACTCCTCGATTTAGAGCCATCAACTTTGGTTGGTTTCTCTGTCTTTGTCACGCTGTATTCTTAAGTCATCTAACACTCTCAACAGATGCGTTAACACTCGACACACCACTCGCACAACAATGTTCTTCCGGAATCCTTGCAGATTCTCAAGGACGCGTACAGGGTCTCTGGCTCTCTTTCCTCGGAGAACGAAATTCAAACGGAGGAGACGTTGAATATCATATGGGAATGGGCATTTCTGTCATTAAACCCATCCTCACACAACTCCAACAAACCGCGCTCACAAATTTCCTTCCTGCCATCAAAATCCGTGGCCTTGCGGCTGAATTCACACCTGTCCAAATGGCACAAGCTAAAAATATGGGTGTATCCGACGCATGGATCCAGAAGGTGGAAGCTGCGAATGCGCACCGCCGTCAGTTATTTATGGTTCGAAGAGTGGAAGCTGGTGGAGAGACTGGAAAGTACTTGAAGGAGCTTGATTTGATTTTGTCCATTGATGGAAAGACAATCACGAGGACAAAGGAAGTGGATGTTGGATTAGAGTGGCCTGATTTTGTGGATATTGTCCTGTTGAGGGCGAAAAAGGAAATGACTGTAAGGGTTCCCACGGAATTGTTAGATGGGGAGGGAACTTCGAGGGTTGTTTTGTGGGCGGGTGCTATCTTCCAGGTAAACTATTGCTAAATATGCGACGTGAAGGACTCATTAGTATTTAGGAACCCCATCGAGCGGTATTGCACCAATCGAAGACTCTTCCTTCTCGAGTATACGTCTCTGGAAGAAGCAAAGGATCTCCATCATTTATGTACGGACTTGGACAAACACAATGGGTCACTCATATTAATGGAACACCAACTCCTGATTTGGATTCCTTTTTGGAAGCTGTTTCCAAGACTGAGGAGAATGCCTACGTACGAGTCAAGACCATTAGCTTTGACAATGCGCCGTTCGTTTTGAGTATCAAGAATAATCTGCACTATTTCCCAACGTGCAAGTTGGAGAGGACGTCTGTGGGGACGCTTTGTGGGTGGACGGTTGTGAAAAAGTCTGATGAAGGAAAGAAGTGATGAGGATAGCAGAGGTTTCAATTCGTTTCGTATTGCTAAATATGGGAGATAAATCATTTATTTATCAAATTGTTTGAGGAAGTGCGTGCCTGTTTCCCATGTGCTGCTGACAAACATTATCGTTTATCATCAACATCCTTACAAATGCAACTTCAAAGGCGGCGTTCCTTAGCAATGCAGAAACTAATGGCAAAACCGGAAGTGCAGGCTACCTCTACACCAGACGGGGATTCAGATTTCCACGAATTTGTTGAGGGAATCGAGGATGATACACTCAGTGAAGTTGCTGGAGCCATGGCTCCAGACGATGACCCGAATCTCGCTTGCATGACGCCATTAACATGCATAGTTGGCCTCATTCTTGGCAGTGCCGTCTGCGCCGCAAACACTGTCCTGTCATTCCGAACAAACTCATTCGCAGTACCTGCCTTAGCTGCCACAATCGTTGTATACCCTCTCAAACTGGCAAACAAACTCAATTACAAACAGCATGCACTCATATACATCATCGTGGCCGCTATGGCTACACCCCCTTTCGGACTTGACAACGTTGTCGTCCAGAAATACCTCCTGGGAAACCACAGCCTGAGTACCATGACATCTATCGTGTTTGTACTCGCAACTCAATGTATAGCACTTGCGTTTGCGGGCCTTGCGCGAAAGTTCTTGGTTCAACCAAAGTCGATGGTCTGGCCCAGTATTCTTTCCGTGTGGCTGGCTGAATGCGATGCATGAGACTGAACCTGTATCGACTATACGTCAAATATCCAGAGGAAATTCTTTTTGGTTGTGGTTGGATTGATGGCCTGTTTTCAAGTTTTGCCAACATACGTTGCGCCTATTCTGTCAACGCTGTCGTTGCTCTGCTTTATTCCTACTGGAAACCTGGCTCTCCTTCTATTTTAAAGGCGCTGGGGTCTGCTAAATACGGTGTTGGCTTACTATCCTTCACGTTTGACTGGTCATTGATTTCCAACTACAATCCAATTACGACGCCACTGTGGGCCATGTTGAACCAGTTCTTCGGATTCTATGTTTGCTCTGGATAGTCGTTCCCATCTTGTGGCAGACAAGTTTCTTTGGAAGCGATCGCACTCTGGGAACAACCGCTGTTGATGGCTCTCGATTTCCATTGGGGTTCGCATTAAATACGTGGGAATTGTTTAACGGAAATGGATCACGAATCGACCCTTTGGAGCTGCTTGATTCATCATATAACTTGAATTCCACGTTTTACGACCTCAACCGGCCTATTCAAATGACCTCTTACTTTGCTGTTACGTATGCAAGCTCATTTATTGCGTTTGTTGCTGCGATGGTGCATTGTTATTTGTGGTATGGCGGTGAGATCGTGACACAGCTGAGGGCTATTTTCACTCGAAGCAATCGTATGGAACCAGAGGACGCCAATTTAGTGAGCCACACAGTTACTTAATATGATGCATACTTACTTCAATCAGGACAAATATCCGATGGTTCCAGCCTCTTGGTACTGGTTACTGCTTCTACTTGGAACGTTGGCGTCTGCATTCGTTTGTGAATTTGGCGAATTTGAGCTACGATATTATGGTGTTATGTTGGCTGTTGTGATTGGGTTCTTCTCTCTGCTTCCACTTGGCACCATTGTCGCCATCTCAGGCCAAGAAATCGGTTTAATGTTCATGTCTGAGTTCATAGGAGCGATTCTCTTCCCACATAAGGTTATTTCAGTCATGTCGTTCAAAACCCTATCCTATCTCACTCTTCAACACGGTATTACGTTGACAAGCCACTTGAAACTTGCGCAATATTTGCATCTCCCCCCACGCACAGTGTTTATGGCTCAAGGAGCTGCCACATTTATCGCCGCTGCAATTTCTGTTCTATTTGCGAAAGGGAGTGTTGAGATGTTCGGGCAAGCCGAGGATGGTCGATTCTTGCTCGTATCTGGAATCGACAATGGATGGTCTGCGAACGGATATCGTATCTTTCTGAGTACAGGAATTGTTTGGGGTGCTATCGGCCCAAATGCTTTCTTTGGTGCCGGTTCAAAGTACTTTTCAGTCCTCATCGGTTTCGCAGTGGGCTTAATTCTTCCCATCATCCCATGGGCCTTGCATTTTGTATATCCAGGGTCATACTGGCATCTTGTTAGCATTCCCCTCATATTTGCATTTCCAACATTAGCAGGTGGAACACGGTCGGACTTGATCTCACCACTCATTATTGCCATCGTAGTCAATTATTTTATTCGTCGATTCAAGAAAGCTTGGTGGAAGCGGTATGCGTACACGATGAGTGCAGGACTTGATGTTGGTGCTGCAATCACTTTGCTGGTTGTATTCTACATCAATAACTTGAACAAGAATCGACTGTCTTCGTTCCCGATTTGGGCCATGAATCCTGCCGATGGCGAGCATTGTGCTCCCGATCAGTATTTGACTTGCATGAAGCAGAGGATTGTTGTTGGGAGCGCATTTAACGTCAGCCGTGATGCACCCGAATGTGTGGGTGTGATCTAATATCCCTTAATAATGCATCGTAATATCAAGTAATAAATCATAACTCATTGATCAATAAGCTGTTTGTTGAGTTTCAAATTTTCAATGCAAAGTGGCTCATTGGCTGGTGGGATGCTTTCCTCATTGTGTCATATGTGACTGATTGAGTAAAGTACAGGCGGACCAAGCATAGCCCTGGAGGAGCTGCATGCATCGCAGAGCACTGAGGGACTAGTATCCAAGGACGAAGAGCTAGTTGAAGTGGAGCAGAGGAAGACGATGAGACAGACGACTATCTCCCCGAAGTCTATGCCGTCCTTGATGCCGCCGTTCCGAGAACCGATCGGCCTAAGCTGCCTGCCCTGACCTTTCGAGTTGCGTTTCTCGGTGTCGCTTTTGGGACGTTGTTATGCGTTGGGAACACAATCTTCACTTTCCGCAGCAACGCTTTCACTATCACTCCAATCGTGGCTGCAGTTCTTGCCTACCCCTGCGGCCAGTTCATGGCAGCGTATCTACCAAAGGGCTGGATGAATCCTGGTCGGTTTAATCACAAGGTGGGGAGGCGTGAATTGGGGTGGGACTGCTGACTGATCAATTAACATTACTTAGGAACACGGTCTGATATTCATTTGTGCTTCAGCGATGGCTTCACCCCATATGCTCTCAAGAACATTATTATTCAGAAGTATGTCTTTCACCAGACTGACTTGTCCCTACTATCTTGCATTGTCTTCGCCATCTCCACTCATGTTTTGGTTACTCCTTTGCTGGTTTATGTCGAAGATATTTAGTTAGACCAGCAGTTATGCTCTGGCCTAGTAACTTGGCTACAACTGCCATGTTACATTCCTTGCACAACAACAAGGAAGATTCTGTCAGTGATCAATATCCCATGTCCCGATACAAGTTTTTTTGGATCGCAACTGCAGCTATGGCTTGCTGGGAATTTCTTCCTAGTTACCTTGCCCCGTTATTAAGTGCGATTTCAGTGCTCTGTTTTTTCAGTGATCGAAGCGGAAAATCTTCAAAACCACAAGTTCTTCAGGTTTGGGATCCGCTCAAAGTGGAGTAGGATTATTGTCGTTTACGCTGGACTGGTCTTTGATGACGTCTTTCGGTTTGTCTCTTGCTTTGAATTGTCGCTTATCTTACAAAATATTCAGGACCCATCACAACCCATTTTGGGCAATTTTAAATCAATTTTGTGGACTCTGGCTCTGCCTATGGGTCGTTATTCCCTTGCTCTATTTCAATTCGGCGTTTGTTAGTGACCAAACTTTGGGCACATCTTACAATCAAGGCCCCAACGGCACAAATTCCTCGTTCCCTCTTGGATTTGCTCTTAATTCTCCAGACATTTTAATCTTCTGGATTCAAGATCAATGTCTTGGAATATTACACTTGGGATCGCACAACTAACGTGTCGATGTTACTGTTCAATCACACTGCATACGACGCACAAGGACCTTTCCATATTACAACATATTTTGCGTTCGAGTACATGTCTGCCTTCTTGGTGTTTTCTGCTTCCTTGGTTCATATTGCATTATGGTATGGCCCGAGCTGTGGTTCCGATTCAGAGCAAAGCTTGAAGATTTAGATCAAGAAGATATTCATAACACTCTGATGGACATTTATCCGGTCGTTCCAGAGGCCTGGTACTGTCCCTTCTACTTGGACTGGTGTCTGGACTATTTTTGTGTGTCAAACGAGCATTCCTTCAATCTGCCATGGTTTGGGTTTTGCTGGCAATTGCTACTGCTTGGTGTCGATCGTGCCATTCGGATCATTCAAGCAATTTCAGGACAATTAATTGAATTGAAGGCAGTCAGTGAGCTAATTTCTGGTTACATTTTCCAAGGAGACATTATGGCTGTGATGGTAGGCTTACTTTATTGATGCGGTCAATTCAAGCTAAGTTTGCCATTAGACATTCAAAACTCTATCGTCAGTTGCTATGTCACAAGGCTTGGTATTAGTCTCAGATATGAAATTGGGGCACTACTTGAAAATTCCTCCTCGATCTCTTTTCATAACCCAGTTTATTGGATCTGTACTTGGAGCCGTTGTCTCGACACTTGTTTCGTATTTGTATGCGGAAAGGATGTACAAGCCATCGGATCCTTTAAGTAAAAACGATGCACTCAGTACTTTAATTTCCCCTGCAATGGCCGAGTCGAGTTGGACAGGTTAGGGTTTTGGCGTTGTTGCTCAAGACGCGAATTTAATACTTTATTGCAGGTGTCCAGTACAGAACTTTTTTGTCTGAGGGTATTATTTTCGGATCTATTGGGCCTCAAAAGTTCTTTGGACCAGAATCCGATTACTCCAAAATTCTGTATGGTTTTGCTGTTGGATTCTGCCTTCCTTTCATTCCTTGGATTATGCACAAGCTTCGGCCTGTATCAGCATGGCATTTGGTGAACGTCCCACTCTTTTTTGTGTTCCCAGCGCAAGTTGGTGGACTGCGGAGTGACTTGATCACACCATTCTTTGCTGCTTTGGGTATCAACTACGTGATCCGCTCGTATCGATATATTTGGTGGAAGAAATACGCGTTTGTTATGTCGGCTGCTTTTGACAGTGGTGTCGCCATCACGCTTCTATTGGTCTTTTTCCTTAACTCGGACCTTGTTAATTTACCATTTCCAACATATATGCTGAATCGATCTGATATTGAAGGCTGTGCCCCTGACTACTATTTGACATGCATGGCTCACAAGAAGATGGGCAATTCGCTTGGAAAGACTTACAACGTGACCGAAGATTCAATGTGTGTTGGGTTCCAAACAGGTGTATGATAGTGACTTTCTATGGGGTGTTAAAAACCTCTTTCTGCTGTTTGTTTTCATCTTTTTGTTTCAAGTTTAGAATAATATGGTGTATAGAAGTTCAAAGTGAGTGGGGAGGGGTAGTGGTTGTGTGAGGGGATTGACAAAAAGTTGTGTTCACACACACGGGGATGCTGTGTGAAAAATCCACTGCGAAATGACAGTGACAAGGAACCAAATCGTTGTGACGAACTGCTTGCGCGTTGGGACTCCTTCGACTCAAGACTTGGGTGACTTGTTCAAACAGGTGCGGTTACAAATCAACCGAAATCCCAGGACACTGATTCCCTTTGCCACCAACAGGCCAAGCAAATGCCCGGCTTTCTGAGAATCAACTTCTCTGCGGCAGAAAAGAATGCATCGACATTCATTTCCGTTCTGCCCATGACGCGGCGCTGGCTTGGTAACGCAGTGCCAGGACTTGGACGACATTGCTTTCGTGTCAAGCAGTGCTGCTGGAAAGACGGAAAGTCTCCTCCACCGTTGGACCAGACTGCCAACCCTTCCTCGGTGCTTTATGTTCGGATGATGAAGGGGATGACCGCTGAAGCTTTGCTGAAAATTGTGTCCGACTTGACGGGTTTGATAAATTTATGGTAAGCATCGTTCGTTGCCTCATTGAGGGCACGGATAATCTTCTCGTGTTTGTGGTGTGGGATTTTGTTTGTTGCAACTAAGCATTTTCCAACTTAGAATACGAAAACGTTTGGAAAGATTTACTTTGTGTCCGCCGAATATGCTATGCGTGCAGCTGAACGTCTCTGGACTGAAACCAACATTTATTCTTATTTCCATCACATGAAATCTGATTCTGAGAACGTTATCCGAATGCAAACATGAGGAAAGTCGTACGGTTCATGTCCAGAGTTTGGACAGAGACTTTGATGGCTTGTATAAGCTGTTCTTGGAGCTGCCCGGAGCGAATCGGATTGGTGAGTTGACAGTTTGTGTTGTATTTTCCTTCAGCTTGGTTATTTCAGGATACCACAAAGGATACATCTTTCTCTGCTTTGACAAACACGTTGCTGCCAAGTCTGCTGTGTCGCGTATCAACACTTCGACCAGAATGAAGGCTCGCACTGTGGAATTTGAATATTCCCCTCATTTTACGCCAGGTTCCATTGGTACTCCAGGTAAAATGGTCCGCATGAACTTTATCACCACCAGGTTTGTTGAATTTTATATTTCATTCGTTGTTTACTCACGACACATCAAGCCCCAGCGAAAGTGAAGTGCGCAACGTATTTATGACTCGGCCTGGATTTACCAAACTGTTTTACACTTCCAAAAAGTGTTGGGCACTGTTTTCCACTGTCGAACACGCGCGTGAATGTGTTGAGCAGTAAGTTTCTTTTTTGCCTTTGATAAATTGCAATACTAACAAGATTCAGTTTCAATGATCGCACAAACATCAAAGTTGTATTCTGCAACAAGGCGCTTTCCAAGTAAATCCCAACCGACGCTACAGCATTTGTAAATTTGTTCAATCTTTCTTTATTTGTGCATTAAGTTGCTGTTTGTTATATTGATTTCATAAAGATTCCTTGAAGTGAATGAGCCAAGCTCGAGCAACAACTCCACATATCCACTCACGACCTCTCCTTCGGCGGCTTGACAGTGCGCCGCCACTCGCACGTTTCGGCGCCACGACGTACCGGTTCCACGCAGGCGGTACCCGCGGTGCCACAATGGCGTCGGAAGGAGAGCCACAGAAGGAAAAGTCTGCGCTGGCAACATTTGCGCAGGGTTTAACGTGCGCATGTGCCGCGCCAGTCCTCGCATTTTGTGGATTGAAAGACGCGGCGGCACAGTTGGCGTGGCGTGAGAAGGTGGTTTTGAGTGCACTTTCACTCGGTAGTGAGGCTGACATAATTTAGGTCGCGCTGTGCTTTCTCTTTCTAGTTGCAATGCTCGGTTTGGCTTTTGTTACGCTCGGCCTACCGCTCCTATTTTGCAGTTCGCGAATACTACAGCCTATTCCACCAATATTCACCTTGAGCCAAGCTGATCATAGAACCATGTCTTTCCAGGATAGCGTGCGAATATATGGTTACTACTATAATTTCACTCAAGTGCAGCTTCGATTGGCGGATTTCGGGGGAATTTCGTTGACTTCTGACTGGTTGAATTCCGATATAACAGCTCTGTTCAAACCTTCGTCTGACGCATGTGCTGATATCAATTCACAGCAACAATATAAC